>CM031609.1:7069266-7096766 GCA_018398815.1 Conus ventricosus | reverse complement strand
GTTCATCTTCCTGTGGTCTGGAAAGCATTTTTTTTCTTGATAGACTTTGTAATCTGCCACTTCTTTTTATCTGGTGACTAGATAATGAGATCCTAGCCACTGGAACAGGCACTTGTCCATTTTGCGATGCTGTTCATTAATTAGGCTTTTTGATGTGTTTTTGTTGCACTGGAATTATCTCAAAGGGATTTTTAATCGTGTGTGTGTGTGTGTGTGTGTGTGTGTGTGTGTATGTGTTGTGTGTGTGTGTGTGTGTGTGTGTGTGGTGTGTGTGTGTGTGTGTGTGTGTTTTAAAGAAAATCTGAGCGAAATGCTTAGAGTGGCCAGTGCACTTAAGATGGCTTAGTTTTATCCGACTGAAGGACTGCAGCAGGGACATATTATGAAGAAGTGCACCTATTATCCCATGGTTAATGCTTTTTGCTGCTTCAGTTGAATGAATTGTTTATGTACACATAACTGATCAATTTTAAAAAAATGCTTATAAAGCAAAAAAGTGCACCAGTTGTTGTCTCGTTCGTCATGTCTTTAGATGGATTCCCCGTCTCCTCGACAAAGGTGGCAGTACGTCGCAGGTTTCCTCCAGTCCTCCGTAGAGCTTCCGGGCCACTGGTATTGGGTCGGGCCAGGTTTTCTCTCGAAGCGCTTGGTGGAGCGGGCAGGACTGCAGCAGATGTTCTGTTGTCTGGCTGCCTGTTCTGCAGGGGCACTGCTCTGTGTTGCCGATGCGGAGTTTAGAAAATAGGTGGTGTTTCAGGCGGTTGTGGCCTGTCCTGAGCCTGAAGATGACTACCTGCTCTCGTCGAGTCAGCAGGTAGTACGGGTCTGCTCTGTTGTGGCGTGGATGCTGCTGCTTCCACTTGTTCTGCAGCTTGGCCTTGTGATGGTCCTGGATTCGGTGTAGCTGGTAGATCTGTCCATCTGCTCCTTTGTAGTGCCTCCTTTGCCAGGGAGTCAGCAGTCTCATTGCCGAGCACATTGCAGTGGGAGGGAATCCACTGCAGGGTGACTGTGTGACTTGTGCAGAGGGAGGCGAGAGATGAGGACAGATCGTTGAGCTCTGGGTCTCTATTGGACTGAAGGGCCTGCAAGATGGACAGGGCGTCGGTCAGGAAGACAACATTGTGGCTGGCGTAGGGGCTGACCTCGATGTGGGCTGCTGCTGTTTTCAGGGCTTTCGCTTCAGCTCTGTAATTTGTGGAGTACAGGCCGGTAGCGAGGCAGATCTTTTCTTCTCTGCTCCTGGATATTGGACATGGACTCCTGCCCCCATTTCGAATGGCATCTGCTGCAGAACCGTCGGTGTAGACATGAGTCCAGGACTCTTTGGGGAACTGGGTATGGAGATGTTCAAGGGTGAGGGACTTTCTTTCAGGGCCGCTTTGGGAATCTTTTGGGCCAACATCAGGGATGCTGCACTGGATGACGGGAGGGATTCCTTCGCTCAGGGAGGGACGGCAAGACACCGGGGTATCACTTTGGGGTCATGGTCAAGGATATCTTGATGTTGCCGTTCTAGGATCTGCTCTGGTGTTCGAAGCTCCCTCTCTTCAGCCGTCCTTTTGTTGGCTGAGACAGTCTGTCTTTCATGGGGGTGGCCTTTCAGCCTCTTGAACTTGGCAGCCTGGGTCAGGAGTTTGGCGTCTCTGCGGTCCTCAAGGGGCTGGAGCTCTGTGATGGTTTCAAGCTCCTGGATTGGTGTAGACTTCATGGCTCCTGTGATGATATTGGCAGCTTGATTCTGAATCTTGCTGATCCGTTCAAAATTGGATTTGGCTGTAGTGCCCATGCAGTCATGCCATACTCCAGCACTGGCCTGACTCTACCAGTGTACAGTCTCCTGAGGGTTGTGTTGTCTGCGCCCATGTTGTTCTGCCAGCTTCTTCATGAGGGCATGGCGTACTTTTGCTCTTAATTCTGTTTTCTCTGCTTGCTTCTTCCACGTCATGCGTTTGTCAAAGGTGACTCCCAGGTACGTGGGGTTATTTTCAGCAAGCAGAGTTTGTCCATTGATGCTCAGGTTGGCCTTCTGTTCTTTGGGTGAGAGGCTGAAAACTGTAAGTGGTCTTCTTGGCATTAATTGTTACCAGCCACTGTTTCGTCCAGCTTTCAAGAACATTCAGCGCCTGCTGTAGCTTGTAGTTGGCAGTTGTGAGGTGCTCTTCCGAGCACCATAGGACAAGATCGTCTGCATAGATGGCTCCTTGGACTTTGCGTGGCACATCTCTGACGATGTCGTTGACAAAGACAAGGAATAGGGTAGGGCTGAGGACATCTCCTTGAGGGACTCCTTCTCTCAGTGTCTTCTTCCGACTGTATGCTCCGTTGACATGGACTCGGGCCTTCCTATTTTTCAGGTACTGCGAGATCCATTGGTACATACAGCCAGTCACACCACTCTTCTGGAGTTTTCTCCGGAGGCCATCCTTCCAGACTTTGTCGTACGCCTTTTCCATGTCTATCCACACCGCCAGAGCATGCTGTTTGTCCTGGAAGCCATCCTCGATCTTCTGGGCTATGTAGGTCACTTGATCCTCAGTGGAATGATGTTGGCGGAGCCTGCCTGCTCTGGAGTGATGATGTTGTTCTTCTCCAGGTGCCAAACTAGCCGCGAATTGATCATACGCTCTAGGAGCTTGCCCACGCAGCTGATGAGGTGATGGGGCGATAGCTGTCAGCCCTAACTCTGTCTTTGCCCTTCTTATGTATGGGCACCATATCAGCTTCTCGCCAGCTTTGTGGAACAGGCCCCGTCTTCCAGCTGTTGTGAAGAGAGCAAGGAGTTTGGTCTTTGAGTGCACAGTAAACCGTAAGTAAATCGGAGTGTTCCTTTGACGGGAGAGACTTGTTAGTTGTATTGTTGGTTTGTTTGCATTTTACTTGTTGGTTTCTTTGTGTTTCGTTTGCCTGTTTTGGGGGTACGAGTTGACAGCCCTGGAAATGCTCTCTGTGGTCTGTTGGAGCTGTACTGAAACAGACAACGTCCGTGCCCATCTCCGACACTGGCATCTCAGTTTTGTTTCTGACAATGCTTTCGGCTTGTAGTAATTAATTTCTCCTCAAAACACGAGCATTCTTCTCTTGGTGATTGTGGAGCCAGTATGCCAAGACTTTGGTGTTTTTTCGCCACATATCCGGACGAGTTCGGTCTGACAAAACCTTCCTTCCTTCGTATCCAGCCATCCAATGTCCGATTACGTCTGGAGCTGTCGTTAACCGTTTGTATAAGACGCTTTCCTCTTAAACTGAAATTTATTATAAGCGCACGCACTGGTACGCGCGCGCGCGCGCGCGCGCGCACACACACAACACACACACACACACACACACACACACACACACACACACACACACACACACACACAGTGTCCTGACCGTTTTCTCAGTTGTACGTTCTACGTGCTATGTTCACTTCTTGCGTGACACTTTAAGTTCCGTTTAGCTCTCTGTACTATAGGTCAACAAATAGGCTGCCATATAAGTGCCCCTGGTTCACCGTTTAGCTCCCTGTACTATAGGTCAACAAACAGGCTGCCATATAAGTGCCCCTGGTTCACCGTTTAGCTCCCTGTACTATAGGTCAACAAACAGACTGCCATATAAGTGCCCCTGGTTCACCGTTTAGCTCCCTGTACTATAGGTCAACAAACAGGCTGCCATATAAGTGCCCCTGGTTCACCGTTTAGCTCCCTATACTATAGGTCAACAAACAGGCTGCCATATAAGTGCCCCCTGGTTCACCGTTTAGCTCTCTGTACTATAGGTCAACACACAGGCTGCCATATAAGTGCCCCTGGTTCACCGTTTCCTGTCTGAAGGTTTGTCAACACCGTACACTTTTACTTTTTTTTTAATTTATTTATTTTTTTACAGTGATTAAGTTTCTGCATCTGGTTGAGTTAGCCTTTGTTTCTGAGTTCTCCAGGCTTCATGTTGTTCACTCTTTGTGAGTGTAACCATTGTGCAGCTCACGGTTATTTCGTTGCCGTTTCGTGAAACACTTTGCATGTGATACCGCTCTTAGTGTTCAACAGTTCATCATTGCTGCGATTTATCACGTGATACCGCTGGTAGTATCCAACACTATTTCGTTGCTGAGATTTCTCGCGCATCCGTCAAACTAGCATGAAAGCTGATTCAGTGTAGACCCTGTGCAGAGAAGTGACACCCGAGCCACGTTCGGTGTGAGGTCATGTTCAGGCTGAGCGTCGACACTCACCAAGGTGGTAGGGCGGACGACACTCACCAAGGTGGTAGGGCGGACGACACTCACCAAGGTGGTAGGGGGACGACACTCACCAAGGTGGTAGGGCGGACGGGATAACCGCAACAGGAAGGCAGGTGGGAAGGGTGGGGGATGGAAAGGAAGAGAGGGATAGTGGAGGGTTTATGGAACACCACACCGATACCATCGGAACATCAGTATATCAGTACATAAAGCCCCAGGCGTCTGTGAACTCGTCTGACATCGGCCTGGGTGCTTTACCCTGAACTTACTATTTAAGGGGGTGAGTATGTGTATTGGTGGGAAAGGGGTGGGGTGGGGTACCTGAAGCAACTATGTTGAATCACGTTGATGAAAGAAAACGTTGGGCCTTCTTAAAAAAATACTGATCCATGCATGTCTTGATCCTCAGTCTGGCGACTCGATATGATGTTTTATAAATTCGTACGGCCTTGATATGGTTTACGTCTGATCCACTCAAAAAAAAAGACATGCCGCTTATGATTCTATAAACATTCCTCTTTTCCCTAATTCTCATTCACGTACGATGTTCTGGTGCTCATCACAACACATGTTTTGTGTGTGTGTGTGTGTGTGTGTGTGTGTGTGTGTGTGTGTGTGTTTATACACTGCTGATCTGTTTCTGCATTTCTACGAACTTGTGATAGTCATTTCCGTCGCAACCCCTTCACTTCTCTTTCGGCGGTGTTGAACAGTGGGATGGCCGTACCATACTCAACTACATCTAGTTCTCTTCCCATCTCGCCCGTCATTTATCGTTCTTATGTTCTTCTCCCATCCATCCTTCATTCTCTGAAACTCCTTTCCTCTTCCAGAGCATCAAAAATCATTTTCACTTTTTTTTTTAATCGTCAGTCGTGCACCATTCATCTTTCCCACGTTCCTCAGTTACCGTTCCTGTCATCTGTTGTCATTGTCATGTTCTCTTCTTCTCACCTTGTTCTTCATTTACTGTTGTCATGTTCTGCCCCGTTTTTCACTCAGCGTTTTTGTGTTCTTTTCATCTCATCGTGTCGACCATTCATTATCAACGCGTTGCCGTCTTCTCATTCCGTTTCATTCTGTGCTGATTGTGCCCACTGTTACTCTGTCGCCATCCTGTTTTCGTTACGGCCATCATTCTGTGCTGATTGTGCCCACTGTTTCTCTGTCGCCATCCTGTTTTGGTTACGGCCATCATTCTCACGCCCTTTTCATTCCGTCGCTTTCCTCCTCCGTCCTTCGTTCACCAGCGTGGCACCAGCCTTCCATCTGTTTTTCCTTCGCTTTCCTCCTCCGTCCTTCGTTCACCAGCGTGGCACCAGCCTTCCATCTGTTATTCCTTCGCTTTCCTCCTCCGTCCTTCGTTCACCAGCGTGGCACCAGCCTTCCATCTGTTATTCCTTCGCTTTCCTCCTCCGTCCTTCGTTCACCAGCGTGGCACCAGCCTTCCATTTGTTATTCCTCTTTCCACCTCCGTTTTTCGTTCACCAGCGTGGCACCAGCCTTCCATCTGTTATTCCTTCGCTTTCCTCCTCCGTCCTTCGTTCACCAGCGTGGCACCAGCCTTCCATCTGTTATTCCTTCGCTTTCCTCCTCCGTTTTTCGTTCACCAGCGTGGCACCAGCCTTCCATCCATTATTCGTCTTTCCTCCTCCGTCCTTCGTTCACCAGCGTGGCACCAGCATTCCATCTGTTATTTATCTGTTCTGTGTTCTTCTCTTCCCCTCCAGTCCAACATTCATTATTGCCTCAGTTTTCTCCCGTCCAGCCTTCACCATTCTCGCGTTTCACCTCCCCACTCCAACCCCCCAACCCCTCTCAAGTCCCCGCAGTCCATTCCTCATACTTGCCTTTTTGCCCAGTCCAACATTCCTCATTTTCACGTTTTCCCGCAGTCCAACATTCATCATACTTGCCTTTTTGCCCAGTCCAACATTCCTCATTTTCACGTTTTCCCGCAGTCCAACATTCATCATACTTGCCTTTTTCCTCATTTTCACGTTTTCCCGCAGTCCCACATTCATCATACTTGCCTTGTCGTCCAGTCCAACAGTCCTCATTTTCACGTTTTCCCGCAGTCCAACATTCATCATACTTGTCTTTTTGCCCAGTGCAACATTCCTCATTTTCACGTTTTCCCGCAGTTCAGCACTTCTAGTTCTCATCTTTTCCTCATGTCCAACATTGGTCATTTTCACGCGCTCTCCCCCTCCCCTCCCCCTCCCCTCCCTGCCTCAGTCCAACATTCATCATCTTCACGTTTGCCTCAGTCCAACATACATCATTTTCACGTTTGCCTCAGTCCAACATTCATCATTTTCACGTTTGCCTCAGTCCAACATTCATCATTTTCACGTTTGCCTCAGTCCAACATTCATCATTTTCACGTTTGCCTCAGTCCAACATTCATCATTTTCACGTTTGCCTCAGTCCAACATTCATCATTTTCACGTTTGCCTCAGTCCAACATTCATCATTTTCACGTTTGCCTCAGTCCAACATTCATTATTTTACCATTTCCCCCATCCGACTTTGATTATTTTCACCATTTCCCTGATAAAACATTCCTTATTCTCACGTTTTCCTCCGTCTAACATTCGTCATTCTCACCCACGCTCTCCAAAATGCTTTATTCTCACGTTTCCCCGCTCTCCAAAATGCTTTATTCTCACGTTTCCCCGCTCTCCAAAATGCTTTATTCTCACGTTTCCCCGCTGTCCAAAATGCTTTATTCTCACATTTCCCCGCTCTCCAAAATGCTTTATTCTCACGTTTCCCCGCTCTCCAAAATGCTTTATTCTCACGTTTCCCCGCTCTCCAAAATGCTTTATTCTCACGTTTCCCCGCTCTCCAAAATGCTTTATTCTCACGTTTCCCCGCTCTCCAAAATGCTTTATTCTCACGTTTCCCCGCTCTCCAAAATGCTTTATTCTCACGTTTCCCCGCTCTCCAAAATGCTTTATTCTCACGTTTTCCCTGTCCGATATTATTCGTTCACAACTTTCCCGAAAGTCCAACATGCATAATTTTTACGCTTCCCTTCTTTCAACATTCATCGTTTTTGCGTCATCCTCTTCATCAAGTTCGCCATTCACCCTTCCCACGATCTCTTCTCTAATTTCGTCTGTCATTCGTCATTCTTTCATTCTTCTTTTCTGATCGCATCCAGCATTCGTTTTTCTCTGGTTCTGTTCTCATTCCATTCATCTTTAGATTACTCTTACAATGTCCAATGTTCATGTACTTCCCACGTTCCTCCCTCTTATCTCCCTTCTCCAGTTTCCTCTTTGTCATTCTCACCTCTCCTTTTCTCTGTTTGTAAACACTCATCTTTCCCTTGTTTCCTTTTTCTATTCTGGCCATCACTGCGCCGTTCCCGCGCTGTCTAGTGTTCATTAATCTATTGCTTCACACTCCTTTCTTCATTTCCTTCTTATTCTGTCCTTCATCGTTCTCATGATATATTCCCATCCACAATTCTGTCCGTCACCTTTCATACATCATTTATCATTCTCACATTCTTCTTTTCACCTCTCGTTCATAGATATCACTTTCTCTTTTCATCCTACCCCTCATTCATGATGCTGATGCTTTAATCATTTCGATCATGATTCATCTCACTCTCCTTTCGTCCATCCTGTTATCATTTTGGCGTTTGCCTGTTTTCTTCCAGTCGGGGCCAGATGCGCCGTCCTCAGTCTTGCCGTCGTATCCGAACTCATCATCACTCACATGTTAGTCTCCCGTAACTTTTTCATCGTTTTCACCTTCGTTCTTCTCCCATCTTTCTTTCATCATTCTCACGTTCTTCTTTTCTCCTGTCTTTCAACATTCTTTAGGATTTCTTCCGTGCGTTATTGACCCGTTTTCCTTCTCCTGTTGTCGCTCTTTTGTCATTCTCACGCTCTGTTCTCAATCCGCTCATACTTTTCGTGTTCTAGTCCCGGCGATCATGCATCATGTTCTCGTTCTTGTCATTTAGTCATAACCTTCACGGTTTCTTGTTTTCATTGTATCTGTTATCCAATTCCTTCTTTCCTTCCTTCGTCATACTTACGTTCTCTCGTTCTTGTCCTTCATAAACCATTCCTTCCGTTAACATCTTCACATTCTTCTAATCCCGTCTATCATTCGCTACTTCTAGTCCTATCCATCACTGAAATTTCTTACGTTCTTCCCTCGTCCATTATACATCGTTCTCACGTTCTCCTTTATTCATCTCGTCCATTTCGTGTTTTTATCTCCTCACCTCCCTCCGGGGGTTGCGACCTTGTCGTGGTCGGAGGGCTTGCGCGGTCCAGTGATCCCTTAGGCTTTGCTGGCGGGCATCAATACTTGGAGATAGGCTGTTTTTTTCAAACTGCTTCTAGGCCTGTGAAGTCGAGATGCTGCCTGGCCTAAGCGTAACGTGGTAAGGAGTTGATGCCCCTGGTAGGGCTTCCCAAGTCAGATAGGCTAAGGGTGAGGATCCTGACTAAGAGTAACCCGCCTTTCTCCTTTTCTTGTTTTCTGCCTTTCTTATTTGGCCCTTTTCTATCTTCGTCTCCCCTTCAAGTCTTCTTTTCCACACTCCTTTTCTCTCTGTGGTCTCCTTAAGATCCGCCGCATTTGCCGTGCGGTGCGACCTGTGTCGGAGGGGGATGAGATCCTGGTGATTGAGAGGGCCAGTGCTTGAGGAGGCCGGTGCTCTCAACACATCACTTTGGCTCGGACCTCTCCTAGACAGGGAGTACACTTGGCCCGGGTGTACTAATCGGCTCCCCTTCTTGGGGCTGGGTCAAGACAGGCAGTTCCCCTGCTGGCCATGTGAACCCCTGCAGTGCTCAGCTCTCTGTTCCCGGGAGTTGAGCATGATCAGGGGGGATAGGGTTGGTGGTTTCTGTTTGTCGTATGTCTCTCCTGAAGCCTGGAAGGGGTCAAGACAGTGATTCTTGGCCCTGGCCCCTTAGTTGGACTCCAAGGTGGGTGGGTAAGGGAGAGATGAAATTTTTGCCTATAATATGACTTCAATCAAACATCATCCCCCCCAAAAAGGAAAGTGCAGTTAATTTCGCAAAGGTCGTCACAGGAGTCCGATGGAGACTCTGATTCTGAAAATGAAACAAGGCAGTTGTCAGGATTTTGGTCCTCTTGGTTAATCATGGAAAGTAAGCAGCAGGACAAACCTCTTTCTGCACTAAGCCCATTTGCAATACAGAAGGGCTTCCAAGGTATTGCAGGAGACCCACAGTCCATTAAGCGACTCAGAAACGGCACATTTCTCATCCAATGTAAAACTAAAAACAATCAGAGCAGCTGCTGAAAGCTACAAAGCTGGTAGACCGAGAGATCCGGGTGACCCCCCATAAACAGCTGAATTCCTCTAAGGGAGTCATTCGATGCCCAGATCTTAGAGGTGTCTCAGAGGCAGAGATCAAGGCGGAACTGGCATCCCAGGGTTGTGACAGAGGTGCATAGGGTGACAGTGAAAAAAGGTGCAGAAAGAGTGGCCACCAACACCCTCTTTCTGACATTCTGCAACCCTGTACTACCTCCTGTCATCAAAGTAGGATATTTGAATGTCCGTATACAAATGTATGTTCCGTCTCCAATGCGTTGCTTCAAATGCC
The DNA here is from genome assembly GCA_018398815.1 of Conus ventricosus. Lineage (NCBI taxonomy): Eukaryota > Metazoa > Mollusca > Gastropoda > Neogastropoda > Conidae > Conus > Conus ventricosus. Next base: position 7,086,929 of record CM031609.1, on the reverse strand, counting down.
AGAAGTTTGGTCATGTCAGAGACCGCTGTTCTGGGCAGGAGGTGTGTGGGGTTTGTTGCAAGGCAACCCATGATGGCCGTGTAAAGACCCGGCGCATTGTGCAAACTGCGGTGGCGACCACCCTCCTCTTCACGCAACTGCCCTGTCTGGATACAAGAGTCAACCATCCAAAAGGTTAAAACAGAAAAGAAGATCTCGTTTTTTGAAGCCCGCAGGCAAGTTGTTGGCAGTCAGACGCCAACAGCATCTTCATACGCTTCGGCGGTAAAAAAAGTATCGACACGTTCAGTCTGCTGCCAGACTGACGATTTTACTTTTTCCAAAACTTTATAAGGAAGACAGATAAGCTTTGGTGGAAGCAAGTCCACCACCTCCCAACCCAAAGTGGGGGCAAAAAATCTGCCATCCCCCAGACTGCTCAGCAGTCTACTCCATCTGCTGCTGGGCAGATCAAAAAGCCAGCCCTCCCACCTCGACCTCCCTTGAGCAGTGCTCGTGCAGGCAGGGGAGTTCAACTGAGTGTGGAGATGGTGGAGATGAGAAGGAAACCTCCACCATCTCCAAACCCCAGGCCTCCACCATCTCCAAACTCCAGGCCTTCGTCACCTGCGGGCAAGTCTGCCAGCAGGTCCGAAGACCAACACAGTCCAGTGAAACTAAGCAATAAATTCACTCCATTGGAAGCGGACGTTGATGAGGAGATGACCAGATCTCTCTCCTTTTCGCCCTCTGCACCATGGATAGTACAATATTCCATTGAAATATCCGTGGACTAAATTCCAACTTCGAGGAGCTGCAGCTTCTGTGTCAATCTCTAAAACCTTCCGTCGTGGCTCTTCAGGAAACTCAAATTCAAAGCCAGAAGACCTTCACTCTTTCTGGCTTTAATATTCTTTCAAAACCTGCACAACCATCCACGTTGGGACTGTCGGGCGGTGTTGCCCTTCTCATACACAAAACTCTGCTGTATAGTCCTGTCGCTCTGTCTACCTCCCTTCAGGCTGTAGCTGCGAGAGTCACTCTCCACAAGACTGTGACAATTTGTTCCCTTTATCTTCCACCTTCTGTCCCGGTTTGTCGTCAGGACCTTGTCAGTCTGATAGGAGAACTTCCTCGACCTTTTTTGCTGTTGGGTGACTTTAACGGTCACAATCCTCTTTGGGGTAGTGTCAGTACGTCATCCAGAGGTCTGCTAATTGAGGATGTCCTTTCGGATTTGGATTTGTGTTGTCTGAACGACGGATCTGCAACTTACCTCCACTCTTCCACAGGTTCACTTTCGTGTTTAGATTTGTCGATTTGTGACCCCTCGCTGGTCCTGGACTATGAATGGTCTGTCCATGACGATCTGCACGGAAGTGACCATTTCCCTGTCCTTTTACAACCCGTAATAACTGAACACGTCTCTGTCTCTCAACATCTAAATTATAAGAAAGCAAACTGGGATCTATTTGCAGCCACTATTTCTAAGGAATTCCAGGACACTGATTTTCTTCAGAGTCCGGACCCAGCAGAATCACTGACTAACACTGTGATCAAATGTGCTAAAGCCTGTATTCCAGTGTCTTCCGACAAACTCCAAATGCCAAAAACACCCTGGTTCGATTCAGACTGCCAACAAATTTCCAAAGTTCGAAAACGGGCTCAGCGTCGGGTATACCAACGACCTTCGGGTCCCAACGCTCGAGCCCATCAGAAACCCCGTGCTAAATCGAGACACACTTTTAAAATCAGTAAACGTCGGTCCTGGAGTAGCTTCTGCTCCAGGCTGACATCGAAAACTTCCAAGAAAAAAGTGTGGAACATCATTAAGAAAATCAAAGGGAAGAACACCTGTCCCACTGTGAACCATCTCAAGTTTGCTGACTCTTTAATAACAGAGAAAAAAGCAGTTGCTAATCTGCTTGCTTCAACCATTGAAAAGAATTCCTCCTCTTCTAACAAATCAGCCACTTTTGTCAAAAATAAAGCCCTTAAAGAAAAATCACCCTGCAACTTTTCGTCAGACAACATGGAAGACTACAATCTTCCTTTCACGTTAAACGAACTGAAATCTGCCTTACTCTCTTGCAGCGATTCCTCTCCAGGTATAGATGAAATCCATTATGAACTGTTGAAACATCTTCCGCAAGAAGGTCTGAACATACTGCTACAGGTATACAACCATGTGTGGACTACTGGTTTCTTTCCACCTTCTTGGCGAAAAGCCCTCATTATTCCCATCCCCAAACCTGGAAAAGATCTTTCTAACCCATCAAACTACCGTCCCATAGCTTTGACCAGCTGTGTCTATAAATTGATGGAGAAAATGGTCAATGCTAGGCTCATGTGGAAACTGGAAACCGATGGCCTTTTGGCGAAAGAACAGTGTGGTTTCCGCAAACATCGGACTACAGTTGACCATTTGATTCGTCTGGAATCTACCCTTCGGAACGCCTTTCTGAACAAACAGCATGCAGTGGCAATTTTCTTTGACTTGGAGAAGGCCTACGATACCACCTGGAAGTCGGGGATACTTCATGATCTCCATGATCTGGGTTTTCGAGGTCATCTTCCGCTTTTCATTCAAATTTTTTTGGCAGAACGACAGTTTCAGGTCCGGGTTGGCACCACTCTCTCTGATGTCCACGAGCAGGAGTTGGGTGTTCCACAGGGGAGCATACTGTCTCCGGCCCTCTTTAGCATCAAAATCAACAACATTGTGAAATCAGTTCAGCAGGGTTCAGACTGCTCATTGTTTGTGGATGATTTCGCTGTCTACGCAACTGGAAGCCTGTACCCGAGTGTCCAGCGCAGGCTCCAGCTTTGTGTGGATAAAATCCATCGGTGGGCGGATGAAAACGGTTTCACCTTTTCTCCAACAAAGACGCAGTGTATTCACTTCCATAATTTCCGTCAGTTTTTTTCCAGATCCTGAACTTCAAGTAGGGAAATCTCCCATTCCAGCTGTTAAAGAGGCCAAATTTCTAGGAGTTGTTTTTGACCAGAAACTTAACTTTCTCAGCCATATTAAAAACCTCAAAACTGCTTGCCAGAAAGCACTGAATATTCTGCGGGTCGTAGCGCACACTGACTGGGGCGCTGACAAGAAAACTTTGCTGCACCTCTACAGAGCCTTGGTCCGTTCCAAACTGGACTACGGTTGTGCTGTGTACGGCTCTGCAAGATCGTCTTACCTCAAACTCTTGGACCCTATCCACCATCAAGGGCTTCGTCTCTGTCTTGGAGCGTTCCGCACCACCCCTGTGTACAGCCTGTACGCAGAGGCGGGTGAACCTTCACTGTCCAACCGCAGGCTGAAACTGTCTTTGAATTATTATATCCGACTGTTTTCAGAACCGCAGAATCCTGCCTATGACTGTGTCTTTGACCCTCCGTTCCAAAGTAAGTTTGAAAACAACCCGAAATGTATTCCGCCGTTTGGTGCGGAATGCAGGTCTAGACCTAGGAGTTGTGTCGGATTTTTCCAAGTTTCCGGATCAACCTCCGTGGACCTTTTTCACACCAGAGATTCGTTTTGATCTTGCAGCTTTTCGCAAAGAGTCTACCAGCTCTCTGGCGTACAAGGCATTGTATGCTGACCTCTGTTCGAAATTCCCATCCTATCAAAATGTTTTCACTGACGGTTCCAAGTCTGAAGATGGAGTGGCCTGTGCAGCCTACTGCCCTGGGGGGCTCCTTCTCAGATACTGTTGGAACATATACATTCAGATGCTTCTGTCTATTCCGCTGAACTTACCGCTCTGGTTCTGGTGCTGAAGATAATCTCACAATCTTCGAAGAGCGACTTTCTGGTTCTGTCGGATTCGCTGTCAGCTTTGGAGGCCATAGCTGGCCGCAACCTTCAGCATCCAGAACTTTTACATTTCTTTGAATTTTTTAGCAAGTTGAAAGCGGACGGTTACAACATTACTCTTGCTTGGGTTCCTGGTCATGTTGGCATCGGCGGGAACGAAATGGTTGATCGTTTAGCCAAGAACGCCACAAGCGAGAAACTGTCACCTGCTCAGATGTGAAACCCAAAATTAACGATTATGTGAGAGACCTCTGGCAGGAGGATTGGAACACCCAGACGAGTAACAAACTCTTTCAGATCCGTCCAAACCTTAAGGACTTCCTCCCATCTACGTCGGGTGGTCGTAAAGAGGAAACGGTTCTGTGCCGGCTGCACACCGGCCATTCGTATTTTACCCATTCCTACCTTTTAAAGAGTGAAGAAGCTCCGTGGTGCGTTCCATGTCATGCGCCACTCACAATGAAACATGTTCTTTTAGAGTGTTGGGATTTGCACGATGTGAGACACAAACATTTTACAGCGGAGTCCATGAAGATCCTGATCCTGACGTGATCCTCGAGTTTTTGAGAGAGATTAACATTTTTCATCTGATGTAAGATTTTACGGAAGAAAGATTTTTAACGAAGTTTCTGGTGCGTTTCTAGACGATGTCATTTAAAGAGATGTGTGAAAGGTGTTTTTTTTTTTGTTTTTTTTTTTAAATGACTGGTGAGTTGATTTTAACGTGGTGACAGCCCTGATGAGGCCCTTTGCGGTCGGCTGGGCTATAAGCAACATTATCTTATCTTATCTTATCTCCTCACCTCGTCCATCATTCTCGTCATCACTTTGTCTATATCTTCCTTTATTGAATCATTCCGACAATATCTTTATTTTTTTTGTAGTCCATCATCCTGAAGCTTTTTTTTTTCTCTCTCCCTCTCTTCGTTGTCCCGTCTCCTGTTCATCATTTTCACCTTTTCTTCTTTTCACCTTGTGAAGAAAGCATTGTTCTCTCGTTTCATTTTTCCCCAGTTTGTCCATCACTGGATCATTGTCAGGCTGCTCTATGTTCATATAGCTGAATCTGTCATTCTCATGCTCCTCTCGTCTTTTCACTCTTCTGAACCTTTCCTGCTACTGTCCTGTGCACCGTACATCATGTTCAGATTCCCCTCTTCTCCTCTCCTTCATGGATGTAATGGCAACTCGTCCCACCTATCATTTATAATTGTCTGTTATTCATCGTTCACGTTTTCTCCTTTCATGCTTCCTTCACTATTCTTAAGTTCCGTTTTAACCCTATCCATTATGAGTTCTTTTCACATTCTTATTACCTCGTCCGAACAATTTTTTTCATCATTCTCTCGTTCTTCTCCTATCCCACTTTCATCTTCCTCTCCTTTCCCCGTCATTTATTCGTCATTTTCCCTTTTCTTCCATTCTCACATTGTCTTCACGTCCCGTTCATCATTCGTCATTCTCACACTCTTGTTCTATCAGCCGTTTATTGTGTCCACATTCTCCTCGAGCCAGCAGTCATTTTCACTTTCCTCTGACATCAGTCATTCGTCGCTTTCAAGTTCTTCTCCACTCAGTCGTTCATCGTTTTCAAGTTCTTCTCCACTCAGTCGTTCATCGTTTTTAAGTTCTTCACCACTCAGTCATTCATCGTTTTCAAGTTCTTCTCCACTCAGTCGTTCATCGTTTTCAAGTTCTTCTCCAGTCAGTCGTTCATCGTTTTTAAGTTCTTCTCCAGTCAGTCAGTCAGTCATCGTTTTTAAGTTCTTCTTCAGTCAGTCAGTCAGTCATCGTTTTCAAGTTCTTCTCCAGTCAGTCAGTCAGTCATCGTTTTTAAGTTCTTCTCCAGTCAGTCAGTCAGTCATCGTTTTTACGTTCTTCTTCAGTCAGTCATTCATCGTTTTCAAGTTCTTCTCCGTCAGTCAGTCATCGTTTATAAGTTCTTATCCACTCGGTCATTCATCGTTTATAAGTTCTCCTCCAGTCAGTCATCGTTTTCAAGTTCTTCTCCAGTCAGTCAGTCATCGTTTTCAAGTTCTCCTCCAGTCAGTCAGTCAGTCATCGTTTTCAAGTTCTTCTCTAGTCAATCAGTCATTGTTTTCAAGTTCTTCTCCAGTCAGTCAGTCAGTCATCGTTTTCAAGTTCTTCTCCAGTCAGTCAGTCATTTTTTTTTAAGTTCTTCTCCAGTCAGTCAGTCATCGTTTTCAAGTTCTTCTCCAGTCAGTCAGTCATTGTTTTCAAGTTCTTCTCCAGTCAGTCAGTCATCGTTTTCAAGTTCTTCTCCAGTCAGTCAGTCATTGTTTTCAAGTTCTTCTCCAGTCAGTCAGTCATCGTTTTCAAGTTCTTCTCCAGTCAGTCAGTCATTGTTTTTAAGTTCTTCTCCAGTCAGTCAGTCATCGTTTTCAAGTTCTTCTCCAGTCAGTCAGTCATCGTTTTCAAGTTCTTCTCCAGTCAGTCAGTCATTGTTTTCAAGTTCTTCTCCAGTCAGTCAGTCAGTCATCGTTTTCAAGTTCTTCTCCAGTCAGTCAGTCATTGTTTTCAAGTTCTTCTCCAGTCAGTCAGTCATTGTTTTTAAGTTCTTCTCCAGTCAGTCAGTCATTGTTTTTAAGTTCTTCTCCAGTTAGTCAGTCATCGTTTTCAGGTTCGTCTCCAATCGGTTATTCATCTTTTTCATGTTATTCTTCAGTTTGTTACTTACCATTTTAACGCTCTTCTCCGGTCATTCATGGATCCTTTTCACATTCTTTTCCCGCCAGTCATTCGTCATTTTTCACGTTAAATCGCAGCACCAAAGTTGTTGCTAAAACCAGAATTGTATCATTTTCTGCTTTTCCTCATTCTGAAATATCCGAATCCAAAAATGTGCATGTGTCGAAAAAGAAAAGAATTTAAGAATAATAATAAGAAACTGCCATTGTTTCCTATTAAATTGGGAAGCATTGTAAGCATATCTTTTGACAAAGCATAGACGTTTGTAAGACATTCTTGGAGAGCAATTTATAGTCAAGCCTCACTTCTGATATCAGGAGTTGAAGAGAGGAAGATGAGACTATATCTGTTCATCAAAGTCCAAATTCTTTTATTACATACAAAGAATTTAACAGACATTTGAAGTATTTCTTTTCGCGTACAAGTGTTGCTGGAATTGTATTTATTGTAAACAAAAATGCCAGAAGATCGTTTTAAAAAGCCTCTGGAAAAAAAATATATTTATAGTACATCAGGCCCGTTAAAGAAAAAGGCTGGTGCACATAAGATAATAAACACGAAAAGGGAAAAGGTTAGCAATATTTTTTTACTTCAAGAAGTCCAGTCAATTCAAACCCATGCTGCAACACTCGAGCCAAGAGTAAGTGGTGACGTTCCACACGCTGTACTGGCTTTCACTGAGGATACGTACGTATGTGTTTGTATGTGTGTGTGTGGTGTGGTGTGGTGTGGTGTGGAGTGGAGTGTGTGTGTGTGTGTGTGTGTGTGTGTGTGTGTGTGTGTGTGAGAGAGAGAGAGATACATACGTCTAGGGTGGGCGCGCGTATGGTTGAATATGAATACGTGTGCGTGCACGCACGCATGGTTATATATGTATACATGTGCAGACACGAGCACGCGTGCGTGTATGTGTGTGTGTGGGTGTGTTTGCGAGCGCGTTGTGTGTTTTGTGTGCGCGTGTTTGTGTGTGTCTGTGTGTGTGTTTTGTGTGCGGGCGCGCATGGTTATATAATTAGTGCGTGCGTATGTATAGTCGTGAGCGTGCGCGCGCTTGTGCTTATGTGTGTATGTGTGTTTATGTGCGCGTGCGTGCGTGTGCGTGTGTTTGTGTGCCCATTCGCGTTGTTCTGTGTGTGTGTGTGGTGTGTGCGCGCGCGCTTGTTTGTGTGTTCGGGCTCGCGTGTGTGTGTGCGTGCGTTGTATGTGTGTGCGCGGGCGCTCGTGTTTTTTGTGTTTTTATGTGTGGGGGGTGGGAGGGGGCAGCGAGTGAGTTGACACTTTCGAGCAACATTGTAAATTGCTGTGTTTGTGGAGGAGCCAGAGGATAGGGAAAAGATGGGTATGGAGAGGCGTCGAATGAAATACGTTTGTGTTGTTTTGACCAATTGTACGGTTTTTGATTGACTTTGTCAAAACAGGTTCGATCACATTTTTTTTCCTGTATTTTTTTTTTTTTTTTTTTTTTTTTTGGCACATTGCTGGGAATACGGCTTCACTTGGTGTAGATCGCGATGTCTCCCCCCCCCCTTCTCTCTCTCTCGCTCTCTCTCTCCCTCCCTCCCTCTCTCCCCCCCTCCATCTTTCTCTGTACTTATACCCTTTTCTCTTGTGTTTACTGTTATTCCTGAATGATGCTTTAATGTTTTGTGGCATATTGATTTTGAGGGTCATAAACTTAATTTTAATTGAGTTAAAAAAAATGAATTGTCCTATTTATCATTAAAAGTGTACAGTAACAAATAACTTGCAAAACTGCTCTAAAATGTGAAAATTAGTAGAATAAGCGAAGTTTTATATCAGCAATTTCTTTTAATCTGGAGAAATCTGAATGTGTAAGCGTCGGTAATATCTAGTCATCTATTCAGAATATCCATACCCTTCAGTGTGTCATTATTACTTCTGTTGTGTGTGCTACGCCTACTTACGACCTATTGAAGGTACCATCAAAAACCCAAAAAAAAGAAGAAGACATACGGTATAATTTTTAGACGATATTTTCATGAAGACAAATACAAATCTAAGAAGACGAGGGAGATGAATTTAAGCACAAATATTTATCACTTGGAGACAAATGCATTTACCTTGTGCATGGAGTGATACGGGCTGACACATTCAGGAGAGAAACACTAATAATGTTTTTTTTAACGGGGAGAATCCGACATTATTGCTACAAACTTAAGTGTACATGGCAAAACTTCGCAACTTTCACAAGACGAAGTTTTGGGCTACTCACTTGACAAGAAATCACATTGGCAATTGAGAATTTGATAATGACAGCAAGGAAAAGGTCGAAATTTTTAACAGCAGTTGATGCTTAACCATGGGATCAAGATACATACAACGACAATAAACCTCCGTTACCACAGTCACTACCCTCGTCCGATCAAAATTGATGTATGAATAAGTTTATTTTTTAACCCTGCACAGCCTGTTGAATGAAATACAATCTACAGACAGCAGAGCTGTTTAAATCAGTTCTTGGCAATCTGATACATACAAATATATTGAATTCATACCTGAAGCTGGCTTAACAACTTTTTCAGAATAAGATAAGTTGTCAAAAACTCATCGTTTTTATTCGAAGTTTTTGTTCTTGAATTCAGAAACAGAGAAAGTATTGTTAGGCTCTGGTAACGAGTACTGAAATGAGCTAGACACACACTGTCTCTCCCCAGCCAGTTGTAAATAATAGAAATTAATTATAAAAGGGAAAAAAATGTGTTCTTCCATCTATTACATCGGGTCCAACAGTGCCTATCATATCTCACTAAGAGAACCGACAGGTTAGATTTAAATAATGATTATATTTCACTGACGACAGGTGAAAAGATTAACATTTTATTAGCTGAGAAAGATGATAACGTGAACATTTTATATTTTGACACTCAAGAACATTGGAAAGCCGTGTATCCAAAATTATTAGAAACATGCTAACAGAGGGCACAGTCCTAGATTCACGCACACGTTTTGCATTAAAAAGTCATTTGAAATATAAAAAATAATATGTCTTGGTATCACTAATATCTGTTTCTTTTTCCCAGGCCCGTTTTAAAATGATTGGGGCATGGCACTGAAGAACTGTTCCCCACATTCCTCCAGTTCTGTCGGTTATGCTCAGAGGCCTTAGGCTCTACAGATGGTAGTTCACCACATTCCTCCAGTTCTGTCGGTTATGCTCAGAGGCCTTAGGCTCTACAGATGGTTTCCCTGTCCCTCATCCATGTTGTCAGTCCATCGTCTTCTTCCCTTGACCTCGCTCCTTCAACACTTTCCTGGAGGATTATTCTAGCAGGGCGTTTGGATCTTCATGGACAACGCCAACTTAGTTTCTTTGCTTTGCTGGTGTCAGCAAATCTTCGAATGGCCCGATGTTTTTTTTTTTTTTTTTTTTTTTTTTTTTTTTTTTTGATGGTCCGGTACACTTGTTCAATTGTGATAAATATCTGACATATGTCTTCCAGTGACTCTTCATTTCTGTGTTTGGGTTCTTTCATCCATGTCGCGTGTGCTTATAGGAAAGAATACACCCGTGCATGTAGGAGCCAGATCTGTGTTTCACTGAGATGTCATTGTCTCTCATACAGGGTTCAGTCTGGACAGAACTGATGTCTTTGCTGCTCTTGAGAGGGTGTTTGATTGAAATCCCAAACCCGCTGAAACGAATCCAGATATATGAACCGTTTAACAGTTCCTTGCTTCTATCCATGGTTATATCGGTACTGGAGGTGGTGTTGTGGCAGGCAATTAGCTTGGTCTTCTCGGTGTTGATGTCCATAGTATGTCTCGCAGATGTTTCATTCAGTGTTTTAAAAGTTTATTTAGTTCTTGTTCAGTGCCTGTCAGGCAATCGAAGTCATCTGCCAAATGAAGGTCGTGATAGTTCTTGCAGTGCTGATGTGTTGACATGATCTTAAAGTGGATCATTCATGAGGCATTCCAGGACTATGTTGAAAAGTATTGAGGAGTAAAGGGGCCCTGACGAATTCTAACTGATATAGGGACCACTTTCCAGTCGCGCCTTTTTTGAGTACTGCACTGGTCACTTTGATGTGTACATGGTGGATGTTGATTAACTTTGTCCCGAAATCAAATTTCTTCATAACAGCATAGCATCTCTTGACAGACCCTGTCAAACGCCACCTTTGAAGTCTGTGAAGACGCGACAGAACTCTCTTGGTGTTGCAGGAGTTAATGGCGAAGGGTTTTAAAGATCTGTTCGATGATACTTCAGCCTCTCAGATACAGCGCTGCCTGTTTGCAACTATGATCTATTCAGAAATACTTCAAACATTACATTGCTTACATAACTAATCTAAGTGATCTTGCGGGTTGTTCTGGCAGTGTTGAGGATTTCTGTCTTTGGAAGTGTGACGATGAGTGATCGAGTCTCTTTGGCGTTGCCTCTCGCCAGTGTGCCAGATTTTGTTGCAAATGACAGTTAATAGATCAGTTTTCACCTTTCCGCCATATTCAAGTTTTCTGAGCGATGTTGTCAATGCATTCAGCCTTGCCGTGTTTCAGCGACTTTACTGCTACTACGACTTCTTCGACAGAGTGTTGGAAAGTCATCTCAATTTGATGAATCCTGAATAGTCAGCATACCTGGATCTCTTTTGCTCTGTTGTAGAGCTCAAAGCAAAGTTCCTCCGTCTTCTAATGATTTCTTTTTGCATGAGACGGTCAACGTCTTTGTCCTGAGTGGTGCTGACTTTAATTAAAGTGTTAACGATCTTATTTTCATCCCGTCTAACATTCACCATTAGCATCCTTTTATCTACTCATTCCGTCGTCATTCATTGTTATCACATGTACATTCCTCATTTCTCGTCATCACTCATCACGCATGCATTCTCCTTTCCTATCCCGTCTGCCATTCACAGTCACCACGTTCTGCTATGCCCATTCTGTCCGTCATTTGTCATGCTTATACAAGTTCTGCCGTTATACACTATTCCACACAAGCTACGAGTCCAACGAATCGCCACGAATTGATAAATTTTAGAAATCGTAAGGAATCGTGGATTAATCATTCATCGTTCCCGAGTTCTCTGCACAGTCATCGTTTTCACGATCTTTACTTTTCTCCCAGTCCATCATTCAATTATCGTTCTGGCGTTCTCTTTTTCCTCTCCGGTCTATCATTGATTCTTTCCAGTCGTTGTCGTCTCTTCTCAACCGTTGTTGTTCATTTACCACGTTCTGTTCTTCTCCACTCCACCCTTCATCGTTTTTTACGTTTTGCACATCCTCCCTGCTATCATTCATCCTTCTCATATTCTGCTCATGCCATTTCGTCTGTCATTCATAATTCTCGAGGTGTCTTCCTCTCGTTCATTTCCCCCTACCTCCTCCTCATCATCATCATCATCACCATCATTACCATCATCATCATCATCATCATCATCTCACTATCATCGTCATCATCATCATCATCATCATCATCATCTCTCGAGAGAGAGAGAGAGAGAGAGAGAAGAGAGGGAGAGAGAGAGAGAGTGAGAGTGAGGGGAGAGAGAGAGAGAGAGAGAGAGAGAGGAGAGAGGGGGGCATAGGGGCCCGATGAAGGGCGTGACATGGGTGTCTTATTGGGGCTCGGACGAAGAACGTGACGAGGGTAGACGTATAGGGCAATAGGGGCGCGGATAAAGAGCGTGATGTGGGTGGGGGTATTGGGGCAGAGGGGGTACTGATAAAGGGCATGACGTAGGTGGGCGTATTTGGGATGGTGGGGCGGGGATGAAGGGCGTGTCACGGTGGCATACTGGGGCAGATGGTGCGTCGATGAAGGGTATGAAATGGGGAGTCTTATTGGGGCAGATGGTTGTGGCGATGAAGGGTATGACGTGGGAGTCTTATTGGGGCAGATTGTGTGCCGATGAAGGGTATGACGTGGGAGTCTTATTGGGGCGGAGGGGGTGCCGATGAAGGGTATGACGTCGGAGTCTTATTGGGGCGGAGGGGGTGCTGATGAAGGGTATGACGTCGGAGTCTTATTGGGGCGGAGGGGGTGCCGATGAAGGGTATGACGTCGGAGTCTTATTGGGGCGGAGGGTGGTGCCGATGAAGGGTATGACGTCGGAGTCTTATTGGGGCGAGGGGGTGCGCATGAAGGCGTAACATGAGGCAGAGGGGGTGCAGATGACGGTATGACGTCGGAGTCCTATTGGAGCAGGGGGGGGGGGGGGGGTGCGCATGAAGGCGTAACATGAGGCAGAGGGGGTGCAGATGAAGGATATGACGTGGGAGTCTTATTGGGGCATGGGGGGGGGGGTGCGCATGAAGGCGTAACATGAGGCAGAGGGGGTGCAGATGAAGGTATGACGTCGGAGTCCTATTGGGGGGGGGGGGGGGGGGTGCCATGAAGGCGTAACATGAGGCAGAGGGGGTGCAGATGACGGTATGACGTCGGAGTCTATTGGGGCAGAGGGGGGGGGGGGGGGTGCGCATGAAGGCGTAACATGAGGCAGAGGGGGTGCAGATGAAGGTATGACGTGGGAGTCTTATTGGGGCAGTGGGGGCGCGCATGAAAGGCATAACATGAGGCAGAGGGGGTGCAGATTAAGGGCGTGATGGTGGGCATGTTGGGGCAGATGGGGTGTGGATAAGTCCTTGATGTGGTTTTGTTGTTGGGGCAGAGGGGGCCCAGATGAAGGGCGTTGACGTGGGTGACTTACTGGGGCATGAGGGGGCCCAGATGAAGGGCGTGACGTGGGTGATTACTGGGGCAGAGGGGGCCCAGATGAAGGGCGTGACGTGGGTGACTTATTGGGCAAAGGGGGCCCAGATGAAGGCCGTGACGTGGGTGACTTATTGGGCAGAGGGGGCCCAGATGAAGGGCGTGACGTGGGTGACTTACTGGGCAGAGGGGGTTCAGATGAAGGGCGTTGACGTGGGTTTACTTATTGGGCAGAGGGGGCCCAGATGAAGGGCGTGACGTGGGTGACTTACTGGCAGGGGGCCCAGATGAAGGGCGTGACGTGGGTGAACTTATTGGGCACAGGGAGCGGATGAAGGGCAAACATGGTGGGCGCATTGAGGCAAGAGGGGCGCGAAAGAAGAGCGTGACATAGTGGGCGTATTGGGGCATGAGAAATGGGGGGGCACGTGTGCGGGAAGGGGTGGGGATGTTAATGCACGTGGGTGGGCGTAATGGCGGGGGGGGGGGGGGGGGGGGGAAGCTAGTAAGCAGGGCGTGACATGGATGGCCAAGCGGAGGGAGGGAGATGGAGGGATGGAAAAGGCGCGGACGGAGGGCGTCTTATGAATAGGTGTTTATGAAAGGGGGCGGTGAAAGGAACAAATGAAACTATGATGTGTGGGGCGTGTTGGAGACGTGGATGTAGGTATGGGTTTGCCAGTGAAGATCGTGACGTGGGTGGACGTATCGGGGCAGGAGAGGGCATGAATGCAGGGCGTGCGTGACACGGGTGGGCGTACTCGGGGCAGAGGGGGCGCAGATGAAGAACGCTAGTTCACATCTGGTAGCACGTCACCGTTAAGTGGACGTGATGTTGGCAACATGTTGAGTAGACTGCCAACATCGAGTGGCATGTCACTTTAAAAGTAGCCATTCACAAACTTGTCGGTAGTCAGTCACACAGCATGTAGCCAGTCATTGAGGGATGGCTGCCTAAAACTCGGTTAGGTCACCAAAACGATAGTTAAAGAAAAAAAGGTACACCACCACTACCGTCACAACCACCACCACCACCACTACTATTGCTACCACCACCACCACTACACACCACCACCACTAGTACATGCACATGTGATTCAGAATGCAGTTTTAAATACGTCTTACGTATTGTTTAAGGCCTCATGTTTTTTTTTAAACCACAGCTTTAAGATTATCTTAAAAAAAAAAAGAAAGAAGAAAGAAATTAAGAGGGGTGGGAGAGAGAAAGAAAGAAAGAAAGTAGCCAGCCATTCTACTCTACCTGTATATATTGAAGCAGTTCAAACTCCGTGCTGTAGTCTTTAAGGTACTTCAGCACATCCGTGTGATGAACGAAAGACGGCAGGTCTTTGTCAAAGTCATAATCAGGAAAGGCCATCGCCTCTTTGGGCAAATTTATCCTGTGAAAAAAACAAATCAAACGATGATTCGATCGAACGAAAACCAAAATGATGAGTCAGACAATATTTACTCGGTAAGCTATTCAGTTAGTCTTGAACTGGGTCAGTCAGTCAGTCAATAATCCATTAACCCACCCATTCACCAATGTTTGATTATGTGCACATGCACGCAAACATTCTGTTGGGGAGGGGGGGGGGGGGGGACTGTGAATGTAGAACTAGTCGCATTTCTTCACACACAGCAATAATAATAATAACAACAATAATAATGATAATGATAACAATAATAATGATAATTGTAATAATAAATAATAACAACAACAACAATAATAATAATAATAATAGTGAGGACTGTTTGCATAGCGCCCATCCTAACAATGTAGGCTATAGGCCGCTTTACACGTTTTAACAAATCAGTATATAAAATTTTTCACACACACACACCACACAACACACACACACACACACACACACACACACACTGGCACATTGTGTCACATACACAGACACATACACTGTATAACACGGTGAACAGCTCATTCGTACTCGAGCAAGTGTGCAAGTGACATGTACCAATTTACCAGCATTTCAGGTGGTTTTCTGCAACCGACGTTTGAACAGATAAGTTTGAAGCGCAGATTAGAAAGTCAGGAAGGAAGGAGCATGACGTAGTTGGAAAGGTAGCGAATTCAGGAGTATTGCAGCAGAAAATGACAATGCTCTCTGGAACCGTCCTGCTTTCGGTTACAAGAGTGAATTCGAAAAATAGGGTTAGATAATAAACCAAAGCAATCTAACATCCAGACATGTGGCTCTATCTCTGGCACCGCCAGTCAAAGCCCAGCCCGCGGTCACCTCAGGTTCCGGTACATGCTGGAATGGATGGGCAGGCGTGGTCGTCCGTCCCCGTCGGTCCGTGAAGACCCAGATGCCCCCTACTTCCGCCGCTCGCTCGAAGGCGGTGACGCTGAAGACATGCTGACGTCTTTGGAGATGACGTAACGCGCACAGACCGGCTGCTCCCGCCCCGATCACTGCTACCCGGATCTTGGGCCTGTGGATCCCGGCTGTGTTGATGCGGACACAAAGGATGAAGGTCAGAGGATGGGAAAACATTATAAAAAACACACACACAAAAAAAAAAACCATGATGACTGCAAGATCTTAAAACTGAAAACAATAACATTATCAAGAACAAGAACAACGACTACTTTGATGGGGGAATTGGAGAGGGGAGAGAAGGAATGGCAGAGGGAGATTAGACCCTGGGGATGGGGAGAAGTGGGGGAGAGAAAATCAGTTCCTTGTTAGCTGACAAGTTGGTTGTTTGCTTGGTTGGTCGACTGGATTGTGAAAACAAACGAAAGACAACAGGAAAGTTATTTGTCCCTGACAAAAGCTCGTCGGAAAATGCAGTTTGGTAAATCAACAAAACCATACGTAGCCAGAAAATAATATGGCTCTGTACCATGGCAACACACTCTGGAACAGACATTTATTGGAAGCAGAGGGACTGGATGTCACCCTCAAGTGCCTTCCGTGGTTTGTTCGATCTGAGACGGAGGCTGAAATGTTCATAACAAACAGCCCAGGTATTGTCTTCACCAAATCCACCACAGGCTTTCCCAGCGACAACACCGCGCTATGTGGGCCTACTTAGCGTTTGACTGCAACCCCAGTAACATTGCGTATGCTTTGAAAGTCTTCACCCATAACCCTTAAAATAAAAAACAAAACAAAACAAAACCCCAACTTCCACGATTGTTTCTCATCACTTACACATTATGTTCGGTGACCGATGTGTGTTGTTGTTGTTGTTTTTTCTCCAATGACAACTCAGAGGTTAAGAGCTGGAACAACTGTTGGATGTTAGCAAAGTGATGTTCCTGGAACTAAACAGATCAGTCACTGTTGCGCGCGCCACCCATCGTCCCCTGCCAACAACGAGGCTCGCTTTATTGAAACTGAGGCTAAATCCATGTCACATGGGGAGGTCATTTGTTGTTGTTTTTGTTTCCTTTTTCCCAAACCCCTTTTGTTTGTGCATGTAAATCGAGAAAATACATGATTGATGTTACCGATTTAAACCCGATGTAAAAGGATATAGTTTTTACTGATTCGCACAAACTTAATTAACGTGTAAACAAGTGGGGTAACGTTTGCTCCCATAAGAAAACCTAACACAGAGCAACTTTTATTCAAGACTGGCACAGCCTTTTAAACTTGAATAAAGTCAGACAAATACATACATAGACGAACAATCTAATAGTGGGGGGAAAACAAGCGCAGGCCAACAACTCAACTGTCTTCATAGTAATGACTTCGCAAAGATTTGGACTTAAGGAGGGGGTGGGGAGGGAGGGGGAGTTTGAAGATGGAGAAACTGGGAACATGAAATTAAGAAAATATATTACAGATATGAAAACTCTTCACTAGCTGCATAAGGGAACCATCGCAGTCCCTTTTGAAGGCAGATATATTTGTATTGCCCGCTCCGAGGCCTTTCGTCCGCTGGATCGGAACTCATCAGGGAGACACGGCTGGTTGTGTTCTGCGCTCCTGGCGTCGAATAGAGACACACCACAGTCCGTAATACCGTGGTGTTCATCACCACCAAGGGTGCAAAAAAGAATCCAATAGCACCCCCAAAGCAGCCAGTGAAGGGTAGTAAATGAAACCAAATGAAAGTGTGGGGAGCTCAAAGATTGTCCCCTACTTTTTATACTATCTGCATAATGTCTTTAGTTTTTCAGCAACTTTTTTCCTGCCCACACTTTCATTTGGTTTCATTTACTACCCTTCACTGGCTGCTTTGGGGGTGCTATTGGATTCTTTTTTGCACCCTTGGTGGTGAGAACACCACGGTATTACGGACTGTGGTGTGTCTCTATTCGACGCCAGGAGCGCAGACACAACCAGCCGTGTCTCCCTGATGAGTTCCGATCCAGCGGACGAAAGGCCTCAGAGCAAGCAATACAAATATATCTGCCTTTAAAAGGGACTGCGATGGTTCCCTTTTGCAGCGAGTGAAGAGTTTTCATATCTGTAATATACTTTCTTAATTTCATGTTCCCAGTTTCTC
>CM031609.1:7031766-7066766 GCA_018398815.1 Conus ventricosus | reverse complement strand
ACACACATAATGTACACACGCACACACACACACACACACACAGAGAAACACAGAGGACCATATGCATGCTACCCAGCCCCCCCCCCCCCCCCCTATACACGTGCAAACAAACACTCACTTGCACCCCCATCCACCCTACCCATCACACATACACACACCTCACTTGCCATCCACGCATACATTCTATACTCGCACTCTTCTTGCACACTTTACTTATGCGCATACAGGCATACACACACACTCATGCATGTTTGCATCAACACAAGCACTCGCACACATGTATACGCACACACACTCGTACACATACAGGCGCAGTCACAGAGGACCATGTATATGTCACACCTTCACACACACGCAAACACAAATTGTATATATATGCTCACACACGCACACACACACATGCACACAGACACAGAGAGGATTTTAGACCAAACTGCACAACTTTTCTTTTTCCTTCCAGTCATTTTCAGCACAGTATACTGAACAGAAAGAGGACAAGAGAGGCGGTGCCTATTTGACTCATTTGGGAAATACCACAGGTGGATGATGAACATAGAGTGGGTGGGTAGGACAAACAATTAAAGAGAGTGAGGCATGTATTTTAAATTCCAACTTCACCAGAAAAATCACTGAATCAGCATTAGGCCGATGATGAAACCTGTCGCATTTCAGGGCTGATCCTGAAAGATGAAATTCAAGAGCAGTCAAGAAAATAGCAAATGTTGCACTTGCAGTAGTACACTCACATTTCTGGTTAAATCAGTTTTGTCACTGTAGTGGTTCGTAGCGCATACATTTGCACATGCACACACATATACACACATGCACATGCACATGCAGACACAAGCATATTGTACAAACTGCATGATATGCATGCTATAGGACACACGTTTACACAAAAACATCACATGCACTGAAAGCACAGCAAATGCACACTATTCACGTGTCACAACACAAACACACGCACACTATAAAAACATGCGACAGGCATGCTACAGGACACATGTTTACATAAAAACACCACATGCACTGAAAGCACAGCAAATGCACACTGTTCACATGTCACAACACAAGCACATACGCAAGCATGCTTAACACGCGCATACACACACACTCAGTGGGTTCAAAATAAACTGAAAACGCAACTACCACCAAACAAGTGAGTCATTCCAGTACAGCCAGGATGATGAGGCTGAAGGACAGACCTTACCCTCTGTCTCCCCATGCAGGGCCTGGTATTCTGGTCACTTTAAAAAAAAACCTAACTTTTTTTGTTTTTGTTTTTGCTGTCCAACCTCTGCGCCACCTCGGAGGCAGTGCACCCATGCCACTCATTCCGACACCCCGTCCACAGCCACAGCCCGGTCAGCCCCACTGCAACCCCGGCACCAGCAATCCACAGGGAGCAGTCAATGTCAAGTCGTCAAGAGGCAACCCACCAGAGGAGACACTGCACTGCTGCTGAGTCACTTTGGTGGTGTTCAGTGGCGCCTGTTCTGATCTAACATACGCAGGTCACCACCTACTAAGCCCCCTACTGACGACAATAATTGCCTAGTCGCTGAGCCGGCGTGATTGAGCTCTCCCTCCGGAGGGCGCCACCACATCCGTCCAACAACAGCCCCCATGGACTCTCCCATATCAGTGACCCCGACGGAACCAAACCAAGGCCACATACGTGGAGAGGATATTGAAATTGAGGTCACCATGAGAGCAGGGCATGAAGGGCCACAGAATTTGAGATATTTTTTTTTAATGCTGATCGATGAAAATGAGGATGATTAAGATGATGCTACGGATTTTCATTTTGGTCTGAGACTACATGACAGAGCTGTACTCTACGCTTCCTTTCATAATATATCCTGGCATCAACCAGGCCCCGAGAGATACAGGCACCTGCGGTATTGGTCAGGAAATTTGAGCAACACTCTCAGAAAGGCATCCATTAAGTGGATGAAACTCAACTGTGTGGTCCCAGTCTTCCCAGCTGAGTCTGCAGCAAACTCAACTCTGGGTAGGAGCCGGTCGGGGCAGAAAAACCCACATGACTCGGATGGGATTCGAACCCACGACCTCCCAGCGTGGAGTCCGCGACGCTAACCACTTCGCCACGGCGGCTGGTTAAAAATCATTTGACTGAAAAATCAACTTTGGGGTGACAGGTCCATGCCAGTGATCTAGTTCACTCGGTCACTTTGATTATACAGTTTGGCTTTTTAAGACCAATAACAGTGAATAAGTCGCCAACATATTCGATATGTGCATCATCAAAAACATTGCAGTCAAATATGACGTATTTTTATTGGTAGTATAATATGTGACATATCATTGTATTTGATGCATTCACTTGCGGTTTTTCTATGGTTAGAACCTATTTTCTGTGTTGCTAAGTGAGGCAACTGCAGGCGGAAATCTTAAATTTGAAAAATGATTTATAAGGATCCGTGGAAAAAAAAGTAGTCTAGTGATTAGTTCGTCTGCATTTCATTCTTTTTGGGGGGGATCCTTATAAAAAATTTTTCAAATCTATATTCTTTGATTTTTGCAACAATATAAAATGTGTTCCTATAGCTTTGTTGGTTTTTCTGTTAGGATCTAAGAATAACTCTTTGATTTGCAACTTTAATACTGTTTGACCGTTTCATTCACAGTAAAGGACAACATTGGGATTCCAGACCTGAGAAACAACCAGAATAACCTAATACAGGACCCTGAAGGGAAAGCAAACCTATTAAACAAGCAGTTTTGTTCAGTTTTCTCAAATCCCAAACCTTTAATTAACGTTAGACTAAAGGATGATGATAAACTCCCTGAAATGCTAAACATCAAAGTAAACAAAGCAGGAGTATTTAAGTTACTGACCAATATCAATGAAAACAAAGCTGCTGGTCCCGATGGCGTTCCTGGCAAGCTCTTAAAATTATGTGCCAATGAATTGAGTGAGGTATACCAATTACTTTACCAAGCTTCACTGGACCAGGGAGTAATACCTGATGAGTGGCGAGATGCGAGCATTGTTCCTTATTCAAAAAGGGTGACAAAACAAAAGCAGAGAACTATAGACCTGTATCTCTTACATCCATATCAGCTAAACTACTTGAACACATAATATATAGTAGCATAATGGACCATCTTGACAAATATGACTTCTTAAATAACGCCCAGCATGGTTTTAGACAGCGAAGGAGTTGTGAGACTCAACTTATAACAACTCTCAATGATTTTAGTAACTGTCTTAACAACAGACAGCAAATAGATGCAATTTTATTAGATTTTTCTAAAGCCTTTGATAAGGTTGACCATGAGGGCCTGCTGCTTAAATTAGAACACATTGGCATTGGCGGTTCTTTGCTAAAATGGGCCAGATCATTCCTCGTTGGGAGAACGCAGAAAGTTGTTGTGGAAGGGTCATCATCCCATTGTAAACCAGTCTTGTCAGGTGTACCACAGGGAACTGTTCTGGGGCCCTTGTTTTTCTTAATTTATATAAATGACATAAGTAGAAATCTCTCTCCTGGAACTACTATAAGGCTTTTTGCAGATGACAGTTTAGTATATAGAACAATCAGAAGCAAGAATGATATACGCATTCTACAAGAAGATCTAAACGCTTTACAAGAGTGGGAAAGAACTTGGAAAATGGAATTTCATCCCCAAAAGTGCCAAGTGTTGCGTATATGTAACAAACGCTCACCAATTAGATCAGATTATTCTATCCATAATACTATTCTTAAAGAAACTAATGCTGCAAAATATTTAGGCGTGATTATAGATAGTCGTCTCAAATGGAAAGAACATTACAATTTAGTATGTAAGAAAGCAAATAACATCTTAGCTTTCTTATACAGGAATATCAATGACTGCCCCCAAAAGGTTAAAGACGACTGCTACAAACACTGGTTAGACCAGTACTGGAATATGGTTGCTCAGTTTGGGATCCTTACCATCTAAAGGACATTGATAACCTTGAAAAGATTCAGAAGAGAGCAGCACGGTTCGTAACAGGGAACCACATCAGAGAAAAGGGGAATACTAGGAAGAACATGAGGAAATTAGAATGGAAACCCTTAGAAGAGAGAAGAGCTTTTATTAAACTTAACACCTTTTTCAAAGGCAGAGCTAAAGTAATTGATATTCCAATGGAACAACTAGTATTGAATAAAAGTAGCACCAGGAGTGGCGGTCAATGTTATACCATACCTGCATCAAATATTGACAGCCACTTACATTCTTTTTATCCCAGTTCTGTACGGCTGCGGAACTCGCTGCCGGGTGCCATCAAGATTGCCACAGGTGCAATCTCATTCAAAAAACAGGTTGATTCGACAGTTTTGAGATCTGCATATTGACGTTTTTCTATTTTTACTTCCCCAGATATTTTATTGAATATCGAGTGCGACCCCTTGTTGCCAAGTTTGCTCCAGGGGCCAACAGTCTGAGTCGCACTGTTTTATGTTATTTTATTCTACTTTTTAACATGCGCGCTGGTGACCTACTCGTTTTTGAGTGAACCAGTATTTTAGGAAGAAGAAGAAGAAGAAGAAGAAGAAAGGACTTAAACTCATATTTCTACTGACCTACCTTACCTTTACCTTTACCTATCCCTTGACATCGTCTGTTGTCGTTGGGGCACCCCTGATGATCTGGCCCCACTCTTCTCCATCTCTCCCCGTCTTCCACCGCTTGCTGTGATTCCGCCAGGCTCATTCCAGTCCACTCGGATATTGAAATATATAGTATATAGTATAGGTGGGTGTATCTTTGAACCAGTATAGGTACATGTATCTTAGTTCTAAGATAAGCAATACTTCTTGTATAATTTACATCTGCACATTGGTAGAAATAGTGTTAAGACTAGAGTTCAAATCATGAAACAATGCAATTTGATACTTGTATTGATGTTTGTGTATTAATTGTTTTTAATGTCTTTTATCACTGTGTGAAGCAGTAATTGAGAGTGATCACAATTTTTCAGACAATGTCAGTTTATATTGAAAATATTGCTGAAGATTTGATATCAGATTTAGAGGGCTGCTTTTTGTTTGTCTGTTTTTGATGTCCTCTTCATGCAAGAGATGGCAGGAAAAAATCTGGTCAATATTTAGCATTCTGGCATTCTGTCATGATGGCACTCATAACATTTTTCGTGAAAAAAAAAATCTAGTTTTAAAGTTTACCATGGGCTGACCAGGACATTTAAGTAAATGTGTGTGTGTGTGTGTACACACACACAACACACACATACAACACACACACACACACACACACACACACAAAACACACACACACACCACACACACACACACACAGAGGAAACCAGTTGATTGCTTTGTTTACACTTGTGGGTAAAAAAAGAAAAGGTCAGAAAATTTACTCAGTTGCAGAGGTCAAAGGATTTATGTAGTTAGTCTTTTGAAATATATTCCATTATGACTTTTGAGAGCTTTCTTCTGGTTCTAAATCATACACATGCATGCATGCATGCACACATACTCACATGCATGTGTATACACACACATGCACACACACACACACACAGACACACACACACACACACACACACACACACACACACACACACACACACACACACACACACACACTCGCACACATTCACTCCACACACACACACACACACACACACACACACACACACACACACACACACACACAGAGTCCCCTTTTGCTGTTTGATTTCAGAACCAATCTGCCCAAAGAAGTGATGGCCTTCCCGGACTTTGAGTTTGACAAGCAGCTTCCGTCATTCATCAGACACCAGGATGTACTGCAGTACCTGAAAGATTACGCCTCCACCTTCCACCTGCTGCAGCATATCCAGGTGGGCACAGGGCACTGAGCTTTAGAGCTCTGATGAGGAATGAGCGAGTGTGTGTGTGTGTGTGTGTGTGTGTGTGTGTGTGCATTCGTGTGTGTGTGCATTCATGTGTGTGTGTGCATTCGTGTGTGTGTGCATTCGTGTGTGTGTTGTGTGCATTCGTGTGCGTGTGTTGTGTGCATTCGTGTGTGTGTGTGTGTGTCTGTGTGCATTCATGTGTGTGTGTGTGTACTTGCGCGAGTGTGTGTTTCACCACAGCTTGTGCTGGAAATCTTGCATCCTGTTCCCAAGCTGTGGATGTACATTATGCAATACTGCTAATAATTTCAATATTGATTTTTTTCCCCCTGATCTCGGCCTGCATTGTAAGAAATCATAACAAAATCTTTCGCAAACAGAATTACTTAGTAAGATGACACTAAGTGAGTGTGAGGTATGAAGTGAGTAGGAAGCAGTGCAGTAATGTATGTTCCACATTGGGTGGCTTTGTTTGATGCAGTCCCTCCAACACAGCCCTTCTTTGTTTTTGTGCTGGAGGAGGATTTCATTTACTGTCACTCATATTCCTGCAGATTATGAAAAACGACAAGGAAACAAAATATTCTTGAACCTTTTCAGATCTGTTTGAAGCAAGAACTAAAGAGGTGTGTTGATGTGTGAGAGAGTGTGTACTTAGGCACATGATATGAATGTCGTTGCTTAGTGTCGGGAACTGCGCTCAAGCTCCTGGTGGTGTGATGTGTGTTTATTTGTGAATACAGTACGGTCGACAGAAAATGTAGATCATTGACGCAATTCATGCTTTTGGAAAGGAGTTCTAAGGTCTTGTTTACCCTCTTGTGCCGTGGCCCCACCTTGTCATGGAAACCATACAGCTTGCTAGTAGACAAATAACACAGAGTGGTTGGTTTATCAGCTATAGGATGGTTAGCCTTATCTGAGGACAGACTCATCAAAAGCTTTGTGCTTGGAGATGTGGGCCAGGACACATGCCTCGTCATTTTTGGGGTTTTATTTTTTGAATGACATGGGAGGTGTCGGTGGTATGTAAAGTAAGGGCCAGCCCACAGTTCCTGGTAAGATGTGGTGAAAAGTAATAAAATATTCTGGAATTAAATTACGCTGCACTGTTGAAACAGATGGGGTCCAGCATTCATCTTGGTGGAGATGTCAGGGTGTGTGTGTGTGTGTGTGTGTGTGTGTGTGTGTGTGTGTTCTGTTAGATCTAGACTCTGTGTGTGTTGTGTGTGTGTGTGTGTGTGTGTGTGTGTGTGTGTGTGTGTGTGTGTGTGATCACTCATTCAGACCTGTCTACCCTACGATTTTCTTGGCATATTTTACAGAACTTGAATAGAAAATACAATGATACACCGAGTACGACAAAAATATGAAAATCAGCAACATTGGCAACAACAACAACAAAAAAGTACTGTTTTCCTGTTTGAAGATGAGTTATTGTCCCGAGTTCCAGTTTGCGTGCACTGGCTTAGACCATGGTCGGCTGTCTTTCATAGAGAGCGACTAACGCAGATATTCACAAAGATCAAGCCACATTCTGTCTTCAGAGAAACTGATTTTCTGTCACTTCTAGCCACATTCTGTCTTCAGAGAAACTGATTTTCTGTCACTTCAGGCGACATTCTGTCTTCAGAGAAACTGATTTTCTGTCACTTCAGGCTACATTCTGTCTTCAGAGAAACTGATTTTTTGTCACTTCTGGCTATGCTAGCGCTCTGTCTTCAGAGTTACTGATTTTCTGTCACTTCTAGCCACATTCTGTCTTCAGAGAGACTGATTTTTTTGTCACTTCTGGCTAAGTTTTATTTTCAGAGAAACTGATTTTCTGTCACTTCAGGCTACATTTTGTCTTCAGAGAGACTGATTTTCTGTCACTTCAGGCTACATTCTGTCTTCAGAGAGACTGATTTTCTGTCACTTCAGGCTACATTCTGCCTTCAGAGAAACTGATTTTTTGTCAGTTCTCTAGACGTTGATAATGCCAGCAAAGAACGGGGTACAGTCTGCGTGGAGCAGGAATGTTGTGGAATCTTCTATAACGACCCAAAATGGACAGAGTACCTTAGCTGGTAGAGTGTGGGAGCCCATGATCCCGAGTCACGGGTTCAGATCTCTGGTTGAGCATTTAAGCACAGGGGGATTCCCCCCTCGGAGTTAACATTGATTCCGACTCCTTTCCCCGAAAAAGCCCTTTGAATGAGACAATGAACTGTGGTTGTGTGTGTGAACGCTTGCATTAGGTTTTGTACACATGTAAAATTCTACCTCCAATGTTCGGTAGAGAAGGCCTGTTTAGCTCTGTGTATGGATGATGCATACACACACAGCATGCATTCTCCATGAAAAATTGAAGGAAGGAGAGACTGATGATCAACTAAATGACATGATGAATGAATGGTTTATGCCAGCAGGCAGGTTTTCAGTTGACTCTACCTGGCAGGCAGCCTGTTGTGTAAACACGAGTGTAAAGTGCTCAGAACTTGCCGTCAAAACAAGGATAGGTGCTGTATAAATGCTGTCAGTTATGATAATAATGATAACAACAAAAGTCCGTTGAGAAGATAATTATCTGTAGCATTTATGGTGACTGAAGAATTTGGTATGAAATGGTGGGGAGTCCTATAGGGGAGGGCTGAGGGTGGTGGTGGTGGGGGATGGTGGTGAGGGAGTCCTCATTTAAAGGTGAAGCAGTCATGCGCTGGCATTTCATTTTCCAGTTTGACACCCAGGTCCTGAAAGTAGAGCCCCTTACGTGCAGTAAGGAGGAGAGTCGTACAGGTCAAGGTCAAAGGTGGCAGGTCACGACGGCCCCTGTGTTGGAGAAGAGCCAGAGAGCGACGGAGGTGTATGACGCTGTCATCGTTTGCAATGGGTAATGGTGGGCTGAAAGTATTTTGTTCTGTTTCATTATTTGAAAAGTTCTTTTATATATGTTTATTTTTTGTTTTGTTTGGAGAAATCACACAAAAAATAATGATGCTGAAAACATCTCTCTCTCTTTAATATAAATGTAAATGTGATATAGATACACCCAGACAAGAATATTTCTTTGGGTTATTGAGCAAGAGACTTGAGCACATTTTGATCTTCCTTGACTTCCTTTTGGGATTCTCAAACATAGATCCAAGATCTGTTTGGTTGTTTTGTTTGTTTTGTTGTTCTGTCATTCTGGCCCCTTTTCTCACATTTACCTGTGCTGTCCCTGTTGCTGGCTGCTGTGACCCTCCGGGGGTTGCGACCTTGTCGTGGTCGGAGGGCTTGCGCGGTCCAGTGATCCCTTAGGCTTTGCTGGCGGGGGCATCAATACTTGGCGATAGGCTGGTTTTTTTCAAACTGCTTCTAGGTCCGAGAAGCTAAGATGCTGTCTGGCCTAAGCGTAACGTGGTAAGGAGTTGATGCCCCTGGTAGGGCTTCCCATGTCAGATAGGCTAAGGGTGAGGATCCTGACTAAGAGTAACCCGCCTTTTTCCTTTTCTTGTTTTCTGCCTCCCTCCGGGGGGTTGCGACCTTGTCGTGGTCGGAGGGTTTGCGTGGTCCAGTGATCCCTTAGGCTTTGCTGGCGGGGGCATCAATACTTGGAGATAGGCTGTTTTTTTCACACTGCTTCTAGGCCTGAGAGGTGCAGATGCTGTTTGGCCTAAGCGTAACGTGGTAAGGAGTTGATGCCCCTGGTAGGGCTTCCCATGTCAGATAGGCTAAGGGTGAGGATCCTGACTAAGAGTAACCCGCCTTTCTCCTTTTCTTGTTTTCTGCCTCCCTTATTTGGCCCTTTTCTATCTTCGTCTCCCTTCAAGTCTTCTTTTCCACACTCCTTTTCTCTCTGTGGTCTCCTTAAGATCCGCCGCGTTTGCCGTGCGGTGCGACCTGTGTCGGAGGGGAATGAGATCCTGGTGATTGAGAGGGCCAGCGCTCTCAACACATCACTTTGGCTCGGACCTCTCCTAGACAGGGAGTACACTTTGGCCCGGGTGTACTAATCGGCTCCCCTTCTTGGGGTTGGGTCAAGACGGGCAGTTCCCCAGCTGGCCAAGTAAACCCTGCAGTGCTCAGCTCTCTTTTCCCCGGGAGTTGAGCATGATCAGGGGGGATAGGGTTGGTTGCTTCTGCTTGTCGTATGTCTCTCCCGAAGCCTGGAAGGGGTCAAGACATTGGTTTCTTGGCCCTGGCCCCTTAGTTGGACTCCAAGGTGGGTGGGTAAGGGAGGGATGAATTACAATAAATTAAATATGACTTCTTCAAAAAACTACCCCCCCAAAAGGAAGAGGAAGGCAGTCTCCCCTATTTCAGGGGAATTTGAAACAGACAGTGATTCTGACAGTGAGGTAAGACAGAGGACAGGTTTCTGGGCTTCCTGGCTCGTGGTGGAAGGGACAGAGCAGGAAAGACCCCTTTCAGCTCTGAGCCCTTTTGCTGTCCAAAAGGGCTTTCATGGTATAGCAGGTGAACCTAGGTCCATAAAAAGGTTGAGGAATGGTTCGTTTCTTGTTCAATGTCGATCACAGAAACAATCTGAACAGCTGTTGAAAGCAATAAAACTAGTGGATAGGGAGATCAGGGTGACTCCCCATAAACAGTTAAATTCATCCAAAGGTGTGATTCGCTGCAGAGATCTAGCGGGTGTCTCAGAGGCAGAAATAAAAACAGAACTGGCGTCCCAGGGTGTGACGGAGGTGCACAGGGTGACAGTCAAGAAAGGTGCAGAGAGAGTGGCCACCAACACCCTCTTTCTGACCTTCTGCAACCCTGTGCTGCCTCCGGTCATCAAAGTCGGCTACCTGATTGTCCGGGTTCAGTTGTACGTTCCGTCCCCGTTGAGGTGCTTCCGATGCCAGAAGTTTGGCCATGTCAGAGACCGTTGTTCTGGGCAGGAGGTGTGTGGTATTTGCTGCAAGGCAACCCATGATGGGCCGTGTACAGATCCGGCACATTGTGCAAACTGCGGTGGCGACCATCCCTCCTCTTCACGGAATTGTCCTCTGTGGATTCAGGAATCTGCAATACAAAGGGTTAAGACAGAAAAGAAGATTCCTTTTTTGAAGCCCGCAAGCAGGTTGTGGGCAGTCCGTCGCCGACAGCTTCTTCATATGCTTCGGCCGTAAAGAAAGTTCCAACAGTTCCAACTCGGTCAGTCTGCTGTCAGACTGATAACTTTACGTTTTCGAAGACATTGCAAGGAAAAACTGTCAGCTCTGGTGGAAGCAGGTCCACCACCTCTCATCCCAAAGTGAGTGCCCCTGGTGGAGGCCAAAAATCCGCCACCCCTCAGACTGCCCAGCAGTCTACAACATCTGCTGCTGGGCAGATTAAAAAACCAGCACCCCGACCTCGAACTCCTCTGTCCAGTGCCCATGCGGGCAAGGGAGTTCAACCCAGTGTGGAGATGGTGGAGATAAGGAAGAAACCTCCACCGTCTCCCAAACCCAGACCTACTTCACCTGTTGGCAAGTCTGCCAGCAGGTCTGCAGATAGTCCAGTGAAATTAAGCAACAAATTTACAGCTTTAGCGGCAGATGTTGAGGAGGAGATGACCTGATCTCTCTCCTTTTCGCCCTCTGCACCATGGATAATACAATAATCCATTGGAATATCCGTGGTCTAAATTCCAACTTCGAGGAGCTGCAGCTTCTGTGTCAATCTATGAAACCTTCTGTCGTGGCTCTTCAAGAAACCCAAATTCAAAGCCAGAAGACCTTTACTCTTTCTGGCTTTAATATTCTTTCAAAACCTGCACAACCTTCCACGTTGGGACTGTCGGGCGGTGTTGCCCTTCTCCTTCACAAAACTTTGTTGTATAGTCCTGTCGCTCTGTCTACCTCCCTTCAGGCTGTAGCTGCGAGAGTCACTCTCCACAAGACTGTCACAATCTGTTCTCTTTATCTACCTCCATCTGTCCCGGTTTGTCGTCAGGACCTTGTCAGTCTGTTAGGGGAACTTCCTCGACCTTTTTTGCTGTTGGGTGACTTTAACGGTCACAACCCTCTTTGGGGTAGTACCGGTTCGTCATCCAGAGGTCTGCTGATTGAGGATGTCCTTTCGGATTTGGATTTGTGTTGTCTGAACGACGGATCTGCAACTTACCTCCATTCTTCCACAGGTTCACTTTCGTGTTTAGATTTGTCGGTTTGTGACCCCTCGCTGGTCCTGGACTATGAGTGGTCTGTCCATGACGATCTGCACGGAAGTGACCATTTCCCTGTCCTTCTACAACCTGTAATAACTGAACACGTCTCTGTCTCTCAGCATTTAAATTATAAGAAAGCAAACTGGGATCTCTTTGCAGCCACTGTTTCTAAGGAGTTCCAGGACACTGATTTTTTTCAGAGTCCTGACCCAGCTGAATCACTGACTAACACTATGATTAAATGTGCTAAGGCCTGTATTCCAGTGTCTTCCGATAAACTTCAAATGCCAAAAACACCCTGGTTCGATTCAGAATGCCAACAAATTTCCAAAGTTAGAAAACGGGCTCAGCGTCGGGTATACCAACGACCTTCGGGTCCCAACGCTCGAGCCCATCAGAAACTCCGTGCTAAATCAAGACACACTTTTAAAATCAGTAAACGTCGGTCCTGGAGAAGCTTCTGCTCCAGGCTGACATCAAAAACTTCCAAGAAAAAAGTGTGGAACATCATTAAGAAAATCAAAGGGAAGAACACCTGTCCCACTGTGAACCATCTCAAGTTTTCGGATTCTTTAATAACAGAGAAGAAAGCAGTTGCTAATCTGCTTGCTTCAACCATTGAAAAGAATTCCTCCTCTTCTAATAACTCAGTCACTTTTGTCAAAAACAAAGCCCTAAAAGAAAAATCACCCTGCAACTTTTCATCCGACAACATGGAAGACTACAATCTTCCTTTCACATTAAACGAGCTGAAATCTGCCTTACTCTCTTGCAGTGATTCCTCTCCAGGTATAGATGACATTCATTATCAACTATTGAAACATCTTCCGCAAGAAGGTCTGAACATCCTGTTACAGGTATACAACCACGTGTGGACTACAGGTTGCTTTCCACCCTCTTGGCGGAAAGCCCTCATTATTCCCATCCCCAAACCTGGAAAAGATCTTTCTAATCCATCTAACTACCGTCCCATAGCTTTGACCAGCTGTGTCTGTAAATTGATGGAAAAAATGGTCAATGCTAGGCTCATGTGGAAACTCGAAACCGATGGCCTTTTGGCGAAAGAACAGTGTGGTTTCCGCAAACATCGTAGTACAGTTGACCATTTGATTCGTCTGGAATCTACACTTAGGAACGCTTTTTTAAACAGACAGCATGCAGTGGCAATTTTCTTCGACTTGGAGAAGGCCTACGATACCACCTGGAAGTCGGGGATACTTCATGATCTCCACGATCTGGGTTTTCGAGGTCATCTTCCGCTTTTTATTCAAAATTTTTTGGCAGAACGACAGTTTCAGGTCCGGGTTGGCACCACTCTCTCTGATGTCCACGAGCAGGAGTTGGGTGTTCCCCAGGGGAGCATACTGTCTCCTGCCCTCTTTAGTATTAAAATCAACAACATTGTGAAATCAGTTCAGCAGGGTTCAGACTGCTCATTGTTTGTGGATGATTTCGCTGTCTACGCAACTGGAAGCCTGTACCCGAGTGTCCAGCGCAGGCTCCAGCTTTGCGTAGATAAAATTCATCGATGGGCGGATGAAAACGGTTTCACCTTTTCTCCAACCAAGACGCAATGTATTCACTTCCATAATTTCCGTCAGTTTTTCCCAGATCCTGAACTTCAAGTAGGGAAATCTCCCATTCCAGCTGTTACAGAGGCCAAATTTCTGGGAGTCATTTTTGACCAGAAACTCAACTTTCTCAGCCACATCAAAAACCTCAAAACTTCTTGCCAGAAAGCTCTGAATATTCTGCGGGTCGTAGCGCACACCGACTGGGGCGCTGATAAGAAAACTTTGCTGCACCTCTACAGAGCCCTGGTCCGTTCCAAACTGGACTATGGTTGTGCTGTCTACGGCTCCGCAAGACCCTCTTACCTCAAACTTTTGGACCCTATCCACCATCAAGGGCTTCGTCTCTGTCTTGGAGCGTTCCGCACCACCCCTGTGTACAGCCTGTACGCAGAGGCGGGCGAACCTTCGTTGTCCAACCGCAGGCTGAAACTGTCTTTAAATTATTATATCCGACTGTTCTCAGAACCGCAGAATCCTGCCTATGACTGTGTCTTTGACCCTCCATTCCAAAGTAAGTTTGAAAACAACCCTAAATGTATTCCGCCGTTTGGTCTTCGTATGCAGCCTCACGTGCGGAATGCAGGTCTAGACCTGGGAGTAGTTTCCGATTTTTCCAAGTTTCCGGATCAACCTCCGTGGACCTTTTTCACACCAGAGATTCGTTTTGATCTTGCAGCTTTTCGCAAAGAGTCTACCAGCTCTCTGGCGTACAAGGCATTGTATGCTGACCTCTGTTCGAAATTCCCATCCTATCAAAAAGTTTTCACTGACGGTTCCAAGTCTGAGGAGGGAGTGGCCTGTGCAGCCTACTGCCCTGGGGCTCCTTCTCAGATACTGTTGGAACATATCCATTCCGATGCTTCTGTCTATTCTGCTGAACTTACTGCTCTGGTACTGGCTTTGAAGATAATCTCATATTCTTCAAAGAGGGACTTTCTGGTTCTGTCGGATTCGCTGTCAGCTTTGGAAGCCATAGCTGGCCGCAACCTTCAGCATCCAGAACTTTTGCATTTCTTTGAACTTTTTAGCAAGTTGAAAGCGGACGGTTACAACATTACTCTTGCTTGGGTTCCTGGTCATGTTGGCATTGGCGGGAACGAAATGGTTGATCGTTTAGCCAAGAACGCCACAAGAGAGAAACTGTCCAACATTTATATCCCCTGTTCAGATGTGAAACCCAAAATTAACGATTATGTGAGAAACCTCTGGCAGGAGGATTGGAACACACAGTCGAGTAAACAAACTCTTTCAGATCCGTCCAAACCTTAAGGACTTCCTCCCATCCACGTCGGGAGGTCGTAAAGAGGAAACGGTTCTGTGCCGGCTGCACACCGGCCATTCGTATTTTACCCATGCTTACCTTTTAAAGAGTGAAGAAGCTCCGTGGTGCATTCCATGTCATGCGCCACTCACAATGAAACATGTTCTTTTAGAGTGTTGGGACTTGCACGATGTGAGACACAAACATTTTACAGCGGAGTCCATGAAGATCCTGTTCAGGGATGTCCCGCCTGATGTGATCCTTGAGTTTTTGAGAGAGATTAACATTTTTCATCTGATTTAAGATTTTACGGCAGAAAGATTTTTAACAAAGTTTCTGGTGCGTTTGTAGACGATGTCATTTAATGAGATGTATGAAAGTGGTTTTTATTTTTTTATTTTTTTTATTTTTTTTTTTATATGACTGAGTTGATTTTAACGTGGTGACAGCCCTGATATGGCCCTTTGCGGTCGGCTGGGCTATAAGCAACATTATCTTATCTTGTTTTCTGCCTTTCTTGTTTGGCCCTTTTCTATCTTCGTTTCCCCTTCAAGTCTTCTTTTCCACACTCCTTTTCTCTCTGTGGTCTCCTTAAGATCCGCCGCGTTGGCCGTGCGGTGCGACCTGTGTCGGAGGGGGATGAGATCCTGGTGATTGAGAGGGCCAGCGCTCTCAACACATCACTTTGGCTCGGACCTCTCCTATCCTAGACAGGGAGTACACTTTGGCCCGGGTGTACTAATCGGCTCCCCTTCTTGGGGCTGGGTCAAGACAGACAGTTCCCCTGCTGGCCAAGTAAACCCTGCAGTGCTCAGCTCTCTGTTCCCGGGAGTTGAGCATGATCAGGGGGGATAGGGTTGGTGGTTTCTGTTTGTCGTATATCTCTCCCGAAGCCTGGAAGGGGTCAAGACATTGGTTTCTTGGCCCTGGCCCCTTAGTTGGACTCCAAGGTGGGTGGGTAAGGGAGAGATGAAACATAATAAAATAAATATGGCTTTTTCAAAAATCATCCCCCCCAAAAAGAAGAGGAAGGCAGCATCCCCTATTTCAGGGGATCTTTATTCTGACAGTGATTCCGATACAGAGGTTAGACAGAGGACAGGTTTCTGGGCTTCCGGGCTCGTGATGGAAGGGACGGAGCAGGAAAGACCCCTTTCAGCTCTGAGCCCTTTTGCTATCCAGAAGGGCTTTCAAGGTTTAGCAGGTGACCCTCAATCCATCAAAAGATTGCGGAATGGCTCATTCCTGATTCAATGTAGATCAAAAAAACAATTGAACAGCTGTTGAGGGCAACAAAGCTCGTGGACAGGGAGATCAGGGTAATCCCCATAATTAGTTGAATTCGTCGAAAGGAGTGATTCGCTGCCAGATTTATCAGGTGTCTCAGGGGCAGAGATCAAAACGGAGTGGCGTCCCGGGGTTTGTGACGGAGGTGCGCGGGTGACGGTAAGAAAGGTGCAGGAGAGTGGCCACCAATACCCTCTTTTGACATTCTGCAACCCTGTGCTGCCTCGGTCATCAAAGTCGGCTACCTGAATGTCCGGGTTCAGTTATATGTTCCGTCCCGTGAGGTGCTTCAGATGCCAGAGGTTTGGCCATGTCAGGGACCGCTGTTCTGGGCAGGAGGTGTGCGGTGTTTGCTGTAAGGCAACCCATGATGGCCGTGTAAAGATCCGGCACTTTTGTGCTAACTGCGGTGGCGACCATCCTCCTCTTCAAGAAACGGGTCCTCTTTGGATTCAGGAATCCACTATACAACGCACAAAACAGAAAAGAAGATCTCGTTTTTGAAGCCCGGAAACAGGTTGTGGGCAGTCAGACGCCGACAGCTTCTTCATATGCTTCGGCCGAAAAGAAAGTTCCAAGTTCCTACTCAGTCAGTCTGCTCCCAAAAACTGATGAATTCATGTTTCGAAGACATTGCAAGGAAAAATTGTCAATTCTGGTGGAAGCAGGCCCACCCCCTCCCAACCAAAGTGAATGCCCCTGGTGGAGGCAAAAAATCCGCACCCCTCAGACTGCCAGCAGTCTACAACATCTGCTGCTGGCAGATAAAAAACCAGCACTCCCACCTCGAACTCCTCTGTCCAGTGCCCGTGCGGGCAAGGGAGTTCAATCCAGTTGGGAGAGGGTGGAGATGAGGAAAAAACCTCCACCGTCTCCCAATCCAGACCTTCTTCACCTGTTGGCAAGTCTGCCAGCAGGTCGAAGACCAACACAGTCCAGTGAAATTAAGCAACAAATTTACACCTTTAAAAGCAGATGTTGATGATGAGATGACCTGATCTCTCTCCTTTTTGCCTCTGCACCATGGATAGTACAGTATTCCATTGGAATTCCGTGGACTAAATTCCAACTTTGAGGAGCTGCGCTTCTGTGTCAATTTTATAAACCTTCCGTCGTGGCTCTTCAGGAAACTCAAATTCAAAGCCAGAAGGCCTTCACTTTTTGGCTTGATATTCTTTCAAATCCTGCACAACCTCCACTTTGGGACTGTCGGGCAGTGTTGCCCTTCTCATACACAAAACTCTGCTGTTAGTTCCTGTCGCTCTGTTACCTCCCTTCAAGCTGTGCTGCGAGAGTTACTCTCCACAGACTGTAACAATCTGTTCTCTTTATTACCTCTTCAGTCCCGGTTTGTCGTCGGGCCCTTTGTCGTCTGATAGGAGAATTCCTCGACCTTTTTTGCTTTTGGGGTGACTTTAACGGTCACAATCCTCTTTGGGGTAGTGTCAGTACATCATCCAGAGGTCTGCTAATTGAGGATGTCCTTTCGATTTGGATTTGTGTTGTCTGAACGAAGATCTGCAACTTACCTCCACTCTTCCACAGGTTCACTTTCGTGTTTAGTTTTGTCGATTTGTGACCCCTCGCTGGTTCTGGACTATGAGTGGTCTGTCCATGACGATCTGCAGGGAAGTGACCTTTTCCCTGTCCTTCTACAACCGTATAACTGAACACGTCTCGGGTCTCTAAACATCAAAATTTTATAACAAAGCAAACTGGGATCTATTTGCAGCCACTATTTCAAAGGGAAAATTCCAGGACACTGATTTTCTTCAGAGTCCGGACCCAGCTGAATCTCTGACCAACACTGTGATCAAATGTGCTAAAGCCTGTATTCCAGTGTCTTCCGATAAAACTTCAAATGCCAAAAACACCCTGGTTCGATTCAGACCCCAACAAATTTCCAAAGTTCGAAAAACGGGCTCAGCGTCGGGTATACCAACGCCCTTCGGTCCAACGCTCGAGCCCATCAGAAACTCCGTGCTAAATAAAGGGACACACTTTTAAATCAGTAAACGTCGGTCCTGGAGAAGCTTCTGCTCCAGGCTGACATCGAAAACTTCCAAGAAAAAAGTGTGGAACATCATTGAGAAAATTAAAAGGGGAAGAACACCTATCCCACTGTGAACCATCTAAAGTTTTGGGAAACTCTTTAATAACCGGAGAGAAAAAAGCAGTTGCTAATCTGCTTGCTTCGACCATTGAAAAGAATTCCTCCTCTTCTAACAAATCAGCCACTTTTGTCAAAAACAAAGCCCTTAAAGAAAATCACCCTGCAACTTTTCGTTCGGGACAACATGGAAGACTACATCTTCCTTTCACGTTAAACGAACTGAAATTGCCTTACTTTCTTGCAGCGATTCCCCCCCAGGTATAGATGAAATCCATTATCAACTGTTGAAACATCTTCCGCAAGAAGGTTGAACATACTCCCACGGTATAAAACCCATGTGTGGACTACAGGTTGCTTTCCACCCTCTTGGCGAAAAGCCCTCATTTTTCCTCCCCAAACCTGGAAAAGATCTTTCTAATCCATCAAACTACCGTCCATAGCTTTGACAGCTGTGTCTGTAAATTGATGGGGGAAATGGTCAAAGCTAGGTCATGTGGAAAATCGAAACAGATGGCCTTTGGCGAAAGAACAGTGTGGTTTCCGCAAACATCGGATACAGTTTGACCATTTTGATTCGTCTGGAATCTACCCTTCGGAACACCTTTGTGAACAGACAGCAAGCAGTGGCAATTTTCTTTGACTTGGAGAAGGCCTACGATACCACCTGGAAGTCGGGGATACTTCATGATCTCCATGATCTGGGTTTTCGAGGTCATCTTCCGCTTTTCATTCAAAATTTTTTGGCAGAGAACGACGGTTTTCGGGGGGTTGGCACCACTCTCTCTGATGTCCACGAGCAGGAGTTGGGTGTTCCACAGGGGAGCATTACTGTCTCCTGCCTCTTTAGTTTTCAAGATTAACAACATTGTGAAATCAGTTCAGCAAGGGTTCAGATGCTCATTGTTTGTGGATGATTTTGCTGTCTACGCAACTGGAAGCCTGTACCCGAGTGTCCAGCGCAGGCTCCCGCTTTGCGTGGATAAAATCCCTCAGTGGGCGGATGAAAACGGTTTCCCCCTTTTCTGCTACCCAAAAACACAGTGTATTCACTTCCATAATTTCCGTCAGTTTTTTCCCGATCCTGAACTTCAAGCAGGGAAATCTCCCATTCCAGCTGTCAAGAGGCCAAATTTCTAGGGGTTATTTTTTTACCAGAAAATTAACTTTCTTAGCACATCAAAAACCTCAAAAATGCTTGCCAGAAAGCATGAATATTCTGCGGGTCGTAGCGCATACCCACTGGGGCGTGATAAGAAAACTTTGCTGCACCTCTACAGAGCCTTGGTCGTTCCAAACTGGACTACGGTTGTGCCGTGTAAAGGTTCCCCAAGATCGTCTTACCTCAAACTCTTGGACCCTATCCCCCCATCAAGGGCTTGTCTCTGTCTTGGAGCGTTCCCCACCCCCCCTGTGTACAGCCTGTTCGCAGAGCGGGTGAACCTTCACTGTCCAACCGCAGGGCTGAAACTGTCCCTTTTTAATTTTTTATGTCCGACTGTTCTCAGAAACCGCAGAATCCTGCTATGACTGTGTCTTTGACCCTCCGTTCCAAAGTAAGTTTGAAAACAACCCGAAATGTATTCCGCCGTTTGGTCTTCGTATGCAGCCTCACGTGCGGAATGCAGTCTAGCCTAGGAGTTGTGTCCGATTTTTCCAAGTTTCCGGATCAACCTCCGTGGACCTTTTTCACACCAGAGATTCGTTTCGATCTTGCAGCTTTTCGCAAAGGGGTCTACCAGCTCTCTGGCGTACAAGGCATTGTATGCTGACCTCTGTTCCAAATTCCCATCCTATCAAAAAGTTTTCCCCTGACGGTTCCAAGTCTGAAGAAGGATGTGGGCCGTGCAGCCTCTTTCCCTGGGGCTTTCCCTTTTCAGATACTGTTGGAACATTTACATTCAGATGTTCTGTCTATTCCGCTGAACTTACTGCTCTGGTTCTGGCTTTGAAGATAATCTCACATTCTTCGAGAGGGACTTCTGGTTCTGTCGGATTCGCTGTCAGCTTTGGAGGCCATTTGTGGCCGCAACCTTCAGCATCCGAACTTTTACATTTCTTCGAACTTTTTAGCATGTTGAAAGCGGACGGTTACAACATTACTCTTGCTTGGGTTTTCCCGGTTCTGTTGGCATCGGCGGGAACGAAATGGTTGATCGTTTAGCAAAAACGCCACAAGAGAGAATCTGTCCAAAAATTTATATCCCCCGCTCAGATGTTTAAACCCAAAATTAACGATTATGTGAGAGACCTCTGGCAGGAGGATTGGAACACACAGACGAGTAACAAACTCTTTCAGATCCGTCCAACCTTTAAAGGGCTTCCTCCCATCTACGTCGGGGGGTCGTAAAGAGGAAATGGTCTGTGCCAGCTGCACACCGGCCATTGTATATTACCCATTCTTACCTTTTAAAGAGGGGAAGAAGCTCCGTGGTTTCATTCCATGTCATGCGCCATCACAATGAAACATGTTCTTTTAGAGTGTTGGGACTTGCACAATGTGAGACACAAAATTTTACAGCGGGGGTCCCTGAAGATCCTGTTCAGGGATGTCCCGCCCGATGTGATCCTTGAGTTTTTGAGAGAAATTAACATTTTTCGTCTGATGTAACATTTTACGGAAAAAAAGATTTTTAACGAAGTTTCTGGTGCGTTTCTAGACGTTTTCATTTAATGAGATGTGTGAAAGTTTTTTTTTTTTTTTTTTCAAATGACTGGTGAGTTGATTTTAACGTGGTGACAGCCCTGATGTGGCCCCTTTGTGGTCGGCTGGGCTATAAGCAACATTATCTTATTTATCTGGCTGCTGTGAGAGGCGTTTGACTGTAGAGACTCCCTCCCTGTAGTGGTAGGACCGCCATAGAGT
The DNA here is from genome assembly GCA_018398815.1 of Conus ventricosus. NCBI lineage: Eukaryota > Metazoa > Mollusca > Gastropoda > Neogastropoda > Conidae > Conus > Conus ventricosus. The sequence goes on along the minus strand of CM031609.1, from coordinate 7,045,693 downwards.
GGATTGTAACGGACTGCCCATAGTGATGGCTCCCGTATGTTGTTTTTGAGAGTGTAACATGTTTATTGTCATGCTTCCCTCCCCCTTTAAAACCACTTCCCTCACGCTACCTTTCTGTCTGTCTGTCTATCTACCCACCTATCTATATATATGTGTATGTAGATAGAAAAGATCGATAACTCAATATATCGGTGGAATTTTTCATCCTGTCAGAACTGCTGCACACGTCAGCCGAAATACTTACGATCTTTGGACCTGGCCCTTAGGTCAGAATTGAAATGTCCAGGCTGTGAACTCTCACCAAATTGGAATCAATAGTGCTGATTAACAGCCAAATCTTTGTGCTTCCTCAGATGACTTTGGTGCTATGACAGGACCGTTCTTTGCGCTGGAGAAGCCAGCCAGCTTCTTGCTCAGCCTGCTCCGCTGTGTGTGTAGTGCTCGCTCTACTGGTGGGCAGAAGGTGGGGGGGGGCTGTGGTGAGCAGAATCTATAGCCATGGGAGCAAGGGGCGGGGGTTGGAGGGTGGGGCTGAAGGGAGGGGTGTTATGTTGGGGGGGGGGGATCTCCCCAGTTATTTGATGATAGTATGTTTGCCTTGCAAAGGTAACCAGGTTTCATCTGCTTACCTGCATTGTCACCTGGTTGGAGCAGGAGTTATGTGCTAGTGTGTATGCACGCACATCCTTCATATGTGAACATACACATGTGTGCTCGCACACACACGCACACACACACACACACACACACACACACACACACACACACTCTCACTCTCACTCACTCACTCACTCTCCCTCTCTCACACGCACGCTCAGACATACACGCGCGCGCGCGCTCTCACTCACTCTCGCTCACTTGGACACACACACACACACACACACACACACACACACACACACACACACACACACACACACACACACACACTTCTTTCTCTCTTCTTTCTTTGTATGTCATTTCCCCCCCTCATGTTTGCAGTCACTACGCCTCTCCCTTGATCCCCTCCACCCCAGGGCTGGAGAGCTTCACAGGGGAGATCATGCACAGCCACAACTACAGAATACCAGAACACTTTCAGGACAGGACGGTGCTGTGTCTGGGAGCAGCATCCTCCGGTCAAGACATCTGCATCGACCTGTCTTCCTCTGCTAAGCAGGTGAGCTAGGCAGTTGACCTTTGAACCTCCGTCCCGCCCTCGTCTGGCTGTCTGCCATTCACTGCTCAAACTACCCCTGCACCCTGTCAAGCCCATCTCGACCAATGCTACCTTTTGTTTCTTTGTGGGGTGTTTGGGAAGCTTTTGAGTGCTACAGTGACTTTTTTTTTTCAGGGCAGTTGTTGTGAATCTGCTTTGATTGGCCTTTGAAAATTTGTTTATAAAAGAAACAATATTCCTCAGTTCTTGTCTAAGGCAGCTTTGTACGTCACTGATAGGTGTCTGTACATTCAACATGATCATGGACAGTTTAGTGGCTCAAGTGGCACCAAAGCGATACCAACAGCTGAGAAAGCAGTGTAGACTTTGTGAGTGGACTTGCACTGGCTTCAAACTTCAGTGGCATGCCTATAAGACCAGTCAGTTTGGTTATCACTATTGTATTCCACAATTACCAGAAAGAGGATGGTGACCACAACGGTCATTTATAAACATGACCAGCACACAACCAGACACATTCACGGTAAACTAGATCCGTTTCTACTTTTTTTCCCCTCGGTTTGGTATGGCTTAGGTGTAAAAATTTCTTTTGATAATTTTTTTTTCAGATGAAATCAACCCATTTAAAAATTTTGTTTACTGCTTTTAGAAAGTAAGTTGGTTGTTACTGAAAAGTTTGCATTTTTAACTTTTCAGCTATTGATTTGCTCATCCAACTTTTTCCTGTAACTTGGTAATCGCCCATTGAGGGTGATTTTTATGTTCCATGCATTTCCTTGGGAAGAGTAGAGTGTTAAGATGCAATGTTTTGAGCTGTCTGCTCCAACACCATATACGTGTTTTACTTCGAATCGACAAAAGATTTTTGTGGGTATTTTTTTACCCTACTACAAATGTGACCTGCAGTGACAATAGTTGTCAGTGTGTCAGACCGTTGCTCACGCAGTGTTGACAGACAACCAGTCAGACAAAACAAGAGTTCCCCCTTTTAATTAACAATCAGACTTTTACATCATTTACATGAAAAATCTTTCTACATTGTTATCACAAAATTGTTCCCCTTTTAATTAACAATCAGACTTTTACATCATTTACATGAAAAATCTTTCTACATTGTTATCACAAAATTGTTCCCCTTTTAATTAACAATCAGACTTTTACATCATTTACATGAAAAATCTTTCTACATTGTTATCACAAAATTGTTCCCCCTTTTAATTAACAATCAGACTTTTACATCATTTACATGAAAAATCTTTCTACATTGTTATCACAAAATTGTTCCCCCTTTTAATTAATAATCAGACTTTTACATCATTTACATGAAAAATCTTTCTACATTGTTATCACAAAATTGTACCGACATATTTCAAATTAATTGCATTAACACGGACTCGAAAACAAAACATTTTCTTTCAAAATTTGCACCTCAGCGCCACACAAAAAGTTCAGTTATCACAAACAGTCTGCTAGTCCTCATGGATCTATAACAGTTTCTTTCCCAGTTTCCAGTCTCTGTGACCTCTCGTCAACTTATATACGAAAAAAAAACTGTGCTTGTGCCTCTCTCAAAGAAAAAAAAAGAATAAACAATACGCCCCTTCTTTGTCAGGGGAAAAAAGTTCCTGGACCGTTTCCTAATATAGGCCAGCTGTGGCCTTTAATTAACATTTACACAAGACTTAAGTCGGAACAAAAAAACAAACTATAAGGCATGCGCTCACAGTAAAGCTTTATTGTTGGCACGGCGCCATGGACCAGTTTTTCCTCTCTATTCAGCTACCCATCTTGCAGGTAACAAACCAGTCACCCCATGCTCGCTGTTGACCGCTCAGCGTATGTATGTATGCTGTGCGGCTTATATAACAGGTGAGCCCAGGCACAAGACTTTGACATCCATTTTTTTATTTAAAATCTTTTTCTTCCTGACGGCCTGCACGAGCAGTCCACATTTTCCGTCGACAGACTCTCTTCACAAAATAAACAGACTGAAAACCACCAGGAGTTTGAGCGCAGTTCATGACACAGTGATTTAACATGATGAGGGACAGGTTAGCGACCCAAGTCTCATGAAATTGACAGTAGATCAGTTATGATTGTAGACTGTATTTTTGTTTTTTTCTCAATGGATTCTTACTCAAGAGGCAGTGAGTTAGATGACCAAGAAAGTTAAGTTGCTGTTTAGAGCAGTCTTCGGACCTTCCCAGGGCAGACGAATGACCACGAGATCAATGATAAACAACAGCACAAAGGTCAGTGATAAACTTCATCAGGACAAAGGTCAATGATAAACAACACACAAGATCAGTTACAGAGATCAGCAACACACAAAGGTCAATGATAAACAACACACAAGATCAGTTACAGAGATCAGCAACACACAAAGGTCAGTGATAAACTTCATCAGCACAAAGGTCAATGATAAACAACACACAAGATCAGTTACAGAGATCAGCAACACACAAAGGTCAATGATAAACAACACACAAGATCAGTTACAGAGATCAGCAACACACAAAGGTCAGTGATAAACAACACACAAGATCAGTTACAGAGATCAGCAACACACAAAGGTCAATGATAAACAACACACAAGATCAGTTACAGAGATCAGCAACACACAAAGGTCAATGATAAACAACACACAAGATCAGTTACAGAGATCAGCAACACACAAAGGTCAGTGATAAACTTCATCAACACTAAGGTCATAAGTAACATCAACAACACACGAAGATCAGTCAGAAACAACGGCGCACAAGGAGTCTGTGATAGACGTTGACAATACACACACATCAGTGATAACCCTCTAACAACACATGAAGGTTGGTGATAAACTTCAGCAACGCACAAAGGTCAGTTATACATCAACAACACAAAGGTCAGTTATACATCAACAACACAAAGGTCAGTTATACATCAACACAAAGGTCAGTTATACATCAACAACACGAAGGTCAGTTATACATCAACAACACAAAGTTCAGTGATAAACTTCAGCAACATAAAGGTCAGTGATAAACATCAACAACACAAAGGTCAGTGATAAACATCAACAACACAAAGGTCAGTGATAAACATCAACAACACAAAGGTCAGTGATAAACATCAACAACACAAAGGGATTCCAGGGGATAATCTTCAACAACACAAAGGTCAGTGATAAACATCAACAACACAAAGGTCAGTTATACATCAACAACACAAAGGTCAGTGATAAACTTCAGCAACACAAAGGTCAGTGATAAACTTCAACAACACAAAGGTCAGTGATAATCTTCAACAACACAAAGGTCAGTGATAAACATCAACAACACAAAGGTCAGTGATAAACATCAACAACACAAAGGTCAGTGGTAAACATCAACAACACAAGGTCAGTGATAAACATCAACACAAAGGTTAGTGATAAATATCAACACAAAGGTTAGTGATAAACTTCAACAACACAAAGGTCAGTGATGAACATCAACAACACAAAGGTCAGTGGTAAACATCAACAACACAAAGGTCAGTGATAAACATCAACACAAAGGTTAGTGATAAATATCAACACAAAGGTTAGTGATAAACTTCAACAACACAAAGGTCAGTGATGAACATCAACAACACAAAGGTCAGTGGTAAACATCAACAACACAAAGGTCAGTGATAAACATCAACACAAAGGTTAGTGATAAATATCAACAACACAAAGGTCAGTGGTAAACATCAACAGCACAAAGGTTATTGATAAACACAGCAACACAAAGGTCAGTGATAAACGTCAACAACACAAAAGTCAGTGATAAATGTCAACAACTCAAAGGTCAGTGACAAACTTCAACAACACAAAGGTCAGTGATAAACATCAACAACACAAAGGTCAGTGATAAACATCAACACAAAGGTCAGTGATAAACGTCAACAACACAAAGGTCAGTGATAAACATCAACACAAAAGTCAGTGATAAACGTCAACAACACAAAGGCCAGTGATAAACTTCAACAACACAAAGAGTAGTGATAAACGTCGACAACACAAAGGTCAGTGATAAACGTCAACAACACAAAGGTCAGTGATAAACATCAGCAACACAAAGGCCAGTGATAAACATCAGCAACACAAAGGTCAGTGATAAACGTCAACAACACAAAGGCCAGTGATAAACTTCAACACAAAGGGTAGTGATAAACATCGATAACACAGAGGTCAGTGATAAACGTCAACAACACAAAGATCAGTGATAAACGTCAACAACACACAAAGAGACACATGCACATCAAACTACATCTACCAGTAGATGTTCATAAAGAATTTGCTTTATTTGGACAAGCAGACTTTTTCTATGTACTTTCTTTAAAAAGTACTAAAGTTTTGTGAGTTTGTCTGGCACGCTTGAAATGTAATTTGGGAGTTAAGTATAAAGTTATATAAGAAAGGACACCTTAATTATAAGATTAAAGTGCACATTGCTGTTGGTGTTTTGTTAAAGGGACAGCCCGTAGACACTTGAGATGTGGGATATGGTGTGAACTGTGTTGGATGATTAACATTGGTGTCATGTCTTTGATGTTGTGGTGCCCAGTTTGCTTTACTTAATGTGTCTGTGTTCACCCAGTAGGAAGAAAAAGATGCTGTGACCTGAACTGATGCTGTTGTCGCAGGTGTATCTGTGTCACAACAAGCCTCGGCTTCAGTCCGAGCTTCCTCCCAATGTTCTTCAGAAGCCAGGCATCAGCCACATCACAGGGTCCACCGTGACGCTGAGCGACGGGGAGGAAGTCACTGTGGATTGCCTGCTCTTCTGCACCGGCTATCACTTCGAGTTTCCCTTCCTCACCGACAGCTGCCACCTTCACATCGAGGATGAACGGGTAACTCCACTGTACAAACATCTCATCCACTCAGAGTTCCCCACCTTGTCTTTCATCGGCATTTGTAAAACCATTTGCCCCTTCCCACAGTTCCACGTTCAGGTCTTGCTGATTCTGTCGGTGCTCGATGGCTCCTGCAAGCTGCCCTCCAAAGAAGAAATGGACGCTGACACGGAGGCCGATTTCCAGAAACGGCTGTCGGAAGGGCTGCCCAAGAGACACGCTCACACAATGTCTGTCCGTCAGTGGGAGTATAACGATGTGATAGCGCGAATGGCAGGCTGCCAGCCAATCAAACCTGGGGTGCAGAATTTGTATAATGCTGTGCATGAAACGCGTGTGAAAAATTTGGTTGGGTACAAACGGGTGAATTATGAAATGATAGATGACGAGAATTTCAGACTCGTGGAACAGTAACTTGTTCCTGCTTGGATGAACAGTTGTTCATTCTGTTTGTTCTGCTGGTACGTAATTTTGTTTGTGGGTCTCTTTTGTGAACCCACTGTTCACAGTTACAGTTCTAAAGATAATCGGTCTCGCAGGAGCAGTATGATGTCTTCTTCGACAGGGAACTTCATGAAGTAGAGGTGTTAAGAAGTATTGACCGTGAAGCAGTCTTTCAAAATGGTTGAAGGCTGATATATTCACAAATTGTTGTTTCGTAAATTGTTTGGTTGTTTCTTTCTTTCATTGGTTTGGCGGCACAGTAACTTTTCTTTCATTGGTTGGGCGGCACAGTGACTTTTCTTTTCAGCATGTTTCATTTTCCGCCAGCAGTCGCCTCACTTTGAAACTAAGGAACTAAAGGCAAACAAGGAAAATGTCAGGATCTGTTTTGAAGTCATTATTGCCCTAATCATCATTTGGCATCATGTATTGTACCAGTCAAACTCTGTAGCAAGCTTCTGTTAGTGTGCTAGCTCTGCTCAGCGTGGTTTTCTTGGCTACTGCAGTACAAAGACCCCTGTGACGTTGTCTTGTCTCATCTGCCCAAGCAGTGTTATGTCCGCTTCCTGTCAGTCTGTGGTCAAATGCTGAAGCAGAAGATGCATTCAGGTTCGGTCACTCTCTCTCTCTCTTTGGCCATTCTGAAACATAATCAAACTTAATTGTTTGTCTCCATTTCACGGCTTGCACTAAGCCTGTCTGCGCTTGTGCTGTCTGTCCTTGATCAGTGTCATCTGACATGCAGCTCAATTTTGGAAGTCTGCTTACCGTGTCAAACTCCAGATTTCCACCCAGTTTTCCCATTTATTGCTTCCTCAATAGTTGTCCCACATCAGACACAGAATGGAAGTGTTCACTGCGTTTTGCGCTTTCTTTTGTTTTGCTTGGGCCTGTAGTTAAGATGCTTTTGCAGATGTCTTTGTACCGCAATAACAACAAAGCTTTGGCCAAACAGAACTAGCGTATGTTCACATAAAGCCACCCCCCTCCCCCACCCGCATCATTGTTAACAAAAGCTGTGTTCATTGACCATTTCTCAGCATTACAGGGAGCAGTAACATTTCTACCTACAGACAAATTGCATGTAAAAATAGCTCTCACACTGTGCAGTTATTTGCAGTTGTCGGTAGTATCCCTGGTTTCTGGAGTTGTGCACAAGTTGTTAGTTTTGTTTTTCTTGTCTTTCCTCCAGTCCCTTCCATCGTATCAGGTCTCAGGCCTGTTATCACGCACTGTGATCAGCTGGCTGCTTCCCCAATTTTTTCAACGACCATTTCTATCTTTTGGCTTGGATTTCTTTTTTGTTTGTTTTTCCAGTGTTGATTTTTCTAAATCTGGAAGTTCAAGCCTATTTTGAGGTTGCTGTGTGTGATGTAGTTTAGTTGGAACAGTTTGAAGAGGGCGGGCTGCTGATGAGGAGAGGGGTCGTGTGTCAGTCTGCTTTGTGCAGAAACCTTTGAATCTGATACACCATGGTGGCTGTCATATTCGTCAGGACAGTGTACGATATTGATCCATCGGCAGGAAGCTGGAGGCTTTTGATTGGCTGACATTTTCCAGCAGCTCTCCTCATTCCCAAAAAAAAGACAGAGACCGAAAAGGACCTGCCTTTGAGAATAATATGGTTTTTGAAAGTGAATTAACAAAATCGACTTGAGATAAAAGCTGAAAAGGACCTGCCTTTGAGAAAATGATATGGTCTTTGAAAGTGAAACAAAGATCAACTCACATGCACATATGTACTTGCATACACGCACACACACATGCACACGGACACACACACACAACACATACACATATGCATATGCACTTGTGTACAAACATACAAGCATGCACATGCACAAAAGCACACATACTTAGATTTTTTGCTTTTTATTTTCGATGTATTGAAACGATCTATTTCAGAATGGGCATTGTCTCCTAGTCTGCAATTCTGCAGCTTTCGAAACATGAATTTTTGTTTGTTTTGTAATTGTAAAAGAGCTTTAGTGTTAAAAAAAAATCGATAATGTATAACAACCTCAACAATTTGAACATCTGCTTTATTTATATTCTGCACTTTCCATCTTTGTAGATCCTCAGTCCGCCAGAACTTTGTGGCAGAATTCAAAGTTTCAGAAGAATTGTACAGCATTATTCCTGGATTTCAGACCTTTTTTTTTTTTCTTTTTTGCTGTCCTGTCTTCTTGCCAGTGTGGAGGCATTTCACCCATGCCACTCATTCTGACACCCATCCCCCCCCTCCTCCTCCCCCACCTGGTCCACAGCCACAGTCCAGCCCGCCCCAGCACACGCAGTCCACAGGGAGCAGTCAATGTCAGTCATCGAGAGGCAACCCACCTGCACTGCTGCTGAGTCACTTCAGTGGTGTGTAGTGGCGCCTGTCTCTGATCTAACATACGCAGGACACCACTCACTAAGCCTCCTACTGACAATAATAATTGCTTAGTCACGGAGCTAGCGTGAGTGAATTCTTACTCCAGAGGGTGCCACCACGTCTGTCCAACGACAGCCCCCATGAATTTGCTGATGCCGGTGACCCTGATGGAATCAAATCAAGGTCATAGACATGGAGAGGACATCGAAACTGAGGTCCTGTGAGAGCAGGGCAAGAAGGGCCACAAAGTTTGAGACTTCTTTTTCTAATGCTGATCGATGAGGATGATGAAGATGACGCTACGGATTTCCATTCCAGTCTGAGACTGCATGACTGGGCTGTACTCTGTGCTTACTTTCATAAAGTACCTGGCGTCAACCATGCCCAAGAGAAACAGACACCTGCAGTGTTGGTCAGGAAATTTGAGCAACACTTGGAGACGCATCCATTAAGTAGATGAAACTCGACTGTGTGGTTTCAGTCTTCCCAACTGAGCCCGTAGCAAACTCAACTCTGGGGAAGAGCCGGTCGGGGCAGAAAAATCCCACATGGCTCTGATGGGAATTGAACCCATGACCTCCCAGCCGGGAGTCCGTGACGGAATTCAGACTTTCTTCTTTTGTGTCAGCCCCAGTAGGCCCTCTTCCCTGGTGATGTTCATGTGTTTGAGGACGCAATAAAATGAGTCGGTGTCACGTTGTGTAGAAATGCAGGTATCAGTGTGAGGATTATAGACCCAACCCCACCCCACCACCGATCCCCTGTAAAGGTGTGGACACAAGTGAATGTACAGCATGGGCCCTGGCTACCCTTTAGTTTACCATGTGGGGGACCACTGTCATTGTGGGGTAATGTGTCTAGCGGCACAGACATTGTCGTCGTTGATCATTCTTCTTGCCAACGGACTCGGAGATAGCTCAGAAAGCGGAATGTCCAAACTAGTTGACAGTCATAGTTGAAGGTCAGTTTTTCTTTTTTTTCCAGTCATTTGTTGTTGTTGTTGTTGTTTTTTATCATATCTTTTGTCAATGAGGGATACTGATGGAAGTTTGTTTCTGCATTCTTATCAAATGTGTTGGTAGCAAGTGTACATTATGTATATTCAGATTTTGTACATAAGGACGCATCTTTGGTGGAAGGTGTATCAGCTGTATGTTTGTGTAAATTAGCAAAAGAAAAACGTGTATTGTTGTATTTTCAACCAGTTTATATGACCGTCTTCCCGTGACAGTCCCTTGCTTGTGTCCAGAGCTCTAGTCACAAGAGAAAGCTGATTATATTGAACACTCTCTTATGTATCACCTGCTTGAAGTAAATGTAGATATGTTTAATCTGCAATATCCAAATAATATTAAAATGGAAAAATAACAGAATGAGAAGATAAAGTAGATTTCATAACACTGCTGCATTTGCATTTATTTGTCGAATGATGTATGCACTGTAGTTTCGGTCTGCATCACTATAGTCTTCTCTTTAATTCTGATAGTGGCACCATGTTCATTATGAAGCGCCTTGTGTGCGATCCCATCAGTTTAGCAGCCAACCAGGTCGACCAGCTTGCACCAAAATTTTGGATCTATAAAGTGCACTGGTATGTAGGTGCAACTGCCAAAAATTTGGAAAATTTCATAGAAACAGCATGAAAGCAGCCATGAACTGACTACAGCAAGGAAATTGCAGGGAAAAGGGAACAGAGTAATCAAGGAAATGGAGGACACAGTCTGTTGTAGGGATACAACTTAGTCTGTTGCGCTGGAACCTGTGATGATTTTAGAAACAGTTTTGGTGTGAAGCTGGGCGGAGTAAAGGCTGACGATGATTTGATTGGATAGGTTTTAACATAGAAACCAATCTTTTGCAAATGTGTGTGAAGTTTTGATGATTGAACACACACAAATTTGACAAAACGATTATTGAATGGCTTGTTAAAAAGTTATTAGTCCTATTTTTGCAATTGTTTTTGTTTTGAAATTGATTATGATATGAAACAAACACAACAGAAAAACCTTGGAGATTGACACTGGCTTAGCTTACTTTGGGTAGTTGAAAGTGTCAGTTTGACTTTCGAATTGTTGAGTGTGATGTGCATGATCTGAGTTACAATTTTATGCAGCCACAAGTGACAATGTCCTTGGAGATCGACTTCACCAAGTGGATTGGTCAAAGTATGTGCAAATCCCTCTTGGGTGAGCTGATCAGTTGGTGATGGAGCCACCTCAGGTTGTGTGTGAAAGTGGTGACCAGTGTGGTGATGGAGCCACCTCAGGTTGTGTGTGAAAGTGGTGACCAGTGTGGTGATGGAGCCACCTCAGGTTGTTGGTGAAAGTGGTGACCAGTGTGGTGATGGAGCCACCTCAGGTTGTTGTGTAAGTGGTGACCAGTGTGGTGATGGAGCCACCTCAGGTTGTTGGTTGAAAGTGGTGACCAGTGTGGTGATGGAGCCACCTCAGGTTGTGGTGAAAGTGGTGACCAGTGTGGTGATGGAGCCCCCTCAGGTTGTTGGTGAAAGTGGTGACCAGTGTGGTGATGGAGCCACCTCAGGTTGTTGGTGAAAGTGGTGACCAGTGTGGTGATGGAGTCACCTCAGGTTGTTGGTGAAAGTGGTGACGTGTGGTGATGGAGCCACCTCAGGTTGTTGGTGAAAGTGGTGACCAGTGTGGTGATGGGGCCACCTCAGGTTGTTGGTGAAAGTGGTGATGGAGCCGCTCAGGTTGTTGGTGAAAGTGGTGACCAGTGTGGTGATGGAGCCACCTCAGGTTGTTGGTGAAAGTGGTGACCAGTGTGGTGTTTGGAGTCACCTCAGGTTGTTGGTGAAAGTGGTGACCAGTGTGGTGATGGAGTCACCTCAGGTTGTTGGTGAAGTGGTGACCAGTGCAGAAAAGGAGTCAAATTTCAAGCACTGGTCTTCAGTTTCAGGAAAGACCATGACTAGATTGTATGCAGACGCCTTCAGTGTTGTTCTCAACTCGGCTCAAAGCATTTTACCATGCAGTGTATACAACAATCCAGTGTGTAAGCGGAGCAGGTATATAGCATGTGCAGACTTTAATTTGAATTAACACCAGTATTTTTGATCATAGGTGGGTTTTCTTTTTTTTTTTTTCTTTTTTTTTTGTAAATGGCATGCATTTCATACTTCAGTTTCTTCTCTAGAGCTCTGCACTACGACTTGTGTATTTTTGACATGATTGACCGTCAGTGTATTTTTGACATGATTGACAGTCGAGGTATTTTTGGCATGATTGACAGTCGTGTATTTTTGACATGATTGACAGTCAATGTATTTTTGGCATGATTGACAGTCAATGTATTTTTGACTTGATTGACAGTCGATGTATTTTTGACTTGATTGACAGTGTATTTTTGACTTGATTGACAGTCAATGTATTGTTGGCATGATTGACAGTCAATGTATTGTTGGCATGATTGACAGTCAGTGTATTTTTGACATGATTGACAATGTATTTTTGACTTGATTGACAGTCAATGTATTTTTGACTTGATTGACAGTCAATGTATTTTTGGCATGATTGATTGTTGGCGACTTTTTGACATCATTGGCTGTTGGTGTATTTTCGGCATGATTGATTGTTGTGTAGTGTATTTTTGACACGATCGACTGTTGGTGTATTTGAGACATGATTCGCTGTTGGTATTTTTTTGACACGATGGACTGTTGGTGTATTTTAGACATGATTGGTGACATGATTGGTTGTTGGTGTATTTTTTGACATGATGGACTGTTAATTTCAGCTCTTTTAGTGACTTTGGACACAAGCTTGTGCCCCGGGCCATGCCTCTCTTCCAGTCTTCCTTGGCTCAGACTAGGTGTTCACCATGAGCAAGGTCTTGGGTGTGTGCAGCCGTGTGCAGTGCCACCATGAAGGCAGCCCCATTCCATCTGTAGGGATGATGACTGAACACATGATCCCTGTGCTTGTTTTATTGCTGCGTCATCCACCCCATGGGCATGGGCGATTGCCTACACTGCTCACAAGATGGAGGGAGATGTATCATACAAGCAAGATGGAGGGAGATGTATCATACAAACAAGATCGGTTTGTTTTTGTGTGTGTGTGTGGGTATTATTGTAGGAGACTCGGGGTCAGAGTCAGATGTGAAGGACCAGAAGGGGACTGGACTCTGCACAGATCAGAACTCCAAAGAGAACATCCTTTCCAGTCTGGATGTGAAGGACCAGAAGGGAAATGGACTTTGCACAGATGGAAACTCCAAAGAGAACATCCTTTCCAGTCTGGATGTGAAGGACCAGAAGGGAAATGGACTCTACACAGATGGAAACTCCAAAGAGAACATCCCTTCCAGTCTGGAGTTGGGAATCAAACCCCAGGCCATAGAATAGAAGTCTGTCACGTGGGTGATGTCACGTGGTAATTGTTCAAGGGAAACGCTATGCTCAATCCCAACTCATTCGCGCTAACCACACAAACATCAAATTCAAACACGGAAATACGAGTACAAAAAAAAACTGAAACTTTACTGTCACAAAAAAACATAGATGTTCACAACATGTTTACATACATATATAAGGACGGGTATACATTTATAACTTCAAAAGGGATGTAAATAAATGGAAGGGACACACACACACACGCGCACACGTACGCACACCCACACACACGCACTCACACACACATACACACACACACAAAATAATCGAATCTCTCTCCACTACCATTCACGCCCCGACCGGATTCTGGGTGGGGCCAGGAGGTAAGGTAGAGCCGGAATGCAATCAAAGGGTCAAGGGAGTTTAAAAAAAAAACAGGAATGCTTGCCAAAAACTGATCCCTCGAAAATTAAGATAGGGATGACCAGGATTGCCAAGATGGAAATCAAGGACCACAACCTGTGGGATGAGACAGGATTACGGTTCAGAAGGAGAAATTTTAGCACTGGATAATTAGATAAGCAAGGCCAAAACAAAGGGGAGCGTCTTGGGCAATACCCTTGGAATGGGGTAGTATACTGGGAAGTTCAACTGCTAAGGGCTGTAACTAAACATCCAACATTAATTTCACTCCTTTTTTTTCGGGCTACAAGAGGAACAGTTCATCACAAAGATG
>CM031609.1:7004355-7024377 GCA_018398815.1 Conus ventricosus | reverse complement strand
GTTTTAAACGATTTTATCTGAAAGGAGTTAGGTTGGGCATTTGCTCCAGAATGCCTTGTAAAGTGAGTGAAAATAGTACACATATCATGAATACTGAATATGTTTGTTGTTGAAAACTCTGTGATAATATGATTGTGACTGACTTTCTGTGTGCGTGTGTGTGTGTGTGTGTGTGTGTGTGGATGAGGTGGTTGAGGAGGGATTATATTTGAAGATGTTGGAGATGTGTGAGGGGTGGGAAAGAGTGGAATACATTACGGGAGAAATTATTGATTTGCATTTTTGCATTGTTCAAGACCGATTTATTGCTCATATGGTTTTCAATGTAAATATAGTTGCTTTCCTTTGAAGAAGTTGTTGAGTTCAGCATTAATCATGATTCTGTTTTTAGAATATTTTCAGATCCATTTTACTAGTCATCTTCATCTGTCAGTTGTGAATTTAGTGACATGTAGAGAAATTAATGTTGCAATGTATTCTATGATCTTTTTTGAAGATTTGTGTGGTATCCATGCATGTCCATTTTGTCCTTTTTAAAAAAAAATTTCCTAGAGTAAAGTTCACAAGAACAACTTCTCCTTTTTAAACAAATTTTAAAAGGTATTGAACCAACTCCACCAGATAACTCAGACAAATGAATTTCAGGACAAAACAAGATGCATTTTGATCTCTTGGGTCTTCTTCAGGCAAGATAAACAATGCTCAGGACAACGAAAATTGAGAATGAGAAATCAGTTGGCTTGTCAAATTGATTCAACGCCCATTTTGCACCAAATTTGACGAGAAATATTGCTTGTTCATTTTTTTTTTTATCCTGAGTGTTGTGTATCTTGCCTGAAGAAGACCCAAGAGTCTGAAACGCGTCGTGTTTTGTCCCCTAATTCATTTGTTCATGTAATTTGTTTAAATTTCCCGCTTGCAGTACCTCACTTTCCAACCTGCATTTCTTTTTTTTAACTTGTGATGGATCATTGCAGTTTTTGGTGGTTACATATATGGTTTGTTTCTCTGTTTTAAAGCCATGTTGAGAAAGAGGAAGGATTTTGGTGTTTTTTTTTTTCTTTTCTTTTTTTTGCTTTGTTGTTTTTTGTGCTGTCATAGCAGCATCATTCCCTTGTTGCTCATTCAGCTCCTTGTGCATAGCCGCACCCGGATGTCAAGGGGAAATCCAAAGTAAGCTGACCACTTGTTGACCTCTCTTTTGTGCCAGTTAGTAGTCATGATAGCGATGATGCTCCGCGTTTCATTTTCTTGATTTTGATGTGTCCGAGTGTTCATCAGGGCAGAGGGACACAGTCGCAGGGTTTACGCTGCTTGGGAAAAGTTTTGGAAGGTTTGAGAGAAATTAAGTAGTGTTTTGAAGGTCTTTGAAGTGACTTTTGAAGGCCTTTATATTTTGTGGATTTGAGGCAAGGATTGAGGAAGTCAAAATTTGGCAAGTGGGCAGGGAAAGATCATTTTCAAAGCCATTTTTGTAGAATTTTATCCATATTGATTTGTTCCAGTACCTGAGTCCTGAGTTTTCATCTATTATTGATGTGATTAAAAATTTGTCAGTTCAGAATGTTGGAAATACAGTTAGTGGTGAGGAGGTTAGTTAAAATATAAAAAAAAATCAGGATTATTTGGAAAAATTTTACTAGTGGGAAATTTTAAATTTGTATGACCTATCATGTTTCCAGAAATGCAGCAGTACTCTCAGAGAGGTGTCACACTGGATGGATGAAATTTGAGTGTGTCTGTCTTTCCATCGAGGCCAGAGTACACTCATCCACTCTAAGATTTCAGTCTTTTCACTGGTACTTTTGAAAATGAAGAATACACAAGAACAGTTATTAAGAGGCAATGTGTTACAAGATTATAAAAAAAAAAGAAGCTTAAATCTGAAAAACTGGAGATAAAAAAGAAGAGATGTTTACTGCATACACGAGAAATACATGTCTTAATCTTTCTTATCCAGCCATTCTGTTGGCATTACAGGTTACCCCGCAGGAGGTTGCTGGTTCAAACCCCATTAGAACCAATCTTCTTTTTTTATCTGCAGTTTTTCAGATTTAAGCTTTTTTTTTTTCTTATAACGTTGCCCTTTGATAACTGTTCTCGTGTTTTCTACTTTTTCGCTTTGCTTTGGAAACAGCTTTAATTTTGGAAGTGTATTTTTCTTTGGTGTTTGGAAAGTCATGGAATCATTCTGTTACAAGGCATTTATTTTGGTTGACCTTCTGGATTAATGTACATGTGTTGCCATTTTAAACCCATCCTTAACTTTAGAAAATATGAATTTCAGGGCAGTTTGTGTGAAATTTGTGCTTATTTTCAACATAAATGAAATGTCCTCTGATGAAAGTCAGTACTTCTCCAAAAAATTTTTTTCCAAGTCTTTCAGTCTTTCACTGGCTGTGACTTTAATTTGGGCCTGTTTCTTTTTAATCCAAAGCCAGTCAGACGAATCCTGAAAGGCCTGTGTGTTCATGTGGTCCAAACCAGACAAACGAATCATGACAGGCCTGTGTGTTCATGTGCCAAAGCCAGACAAACGAATCCTGACAGGCCTGTGTTTTTCATGTGGTCCAAAGCCAGCGGACGAATTCTGACGGGCCTGTGTTTCATGTGGTCAGACAGACGAATCCTGACAGGCCTGTGTGTTCATGGGGTCAGACAGACGAATCCTAAACAGGCCTGTGTGTTCATGTGGTCAGACAGACGAACCCGACGGGCCTGTGGGGTTCATGTGGTTCAGACAAAACGAATCCTGACGGGCCTGTGTGTTCAGGGGTCAGACGAATCCTGACAGGCCTGTGTGTTCATGTGGTCAGACAACGAATCCTGACAGGCCTGTGTGTTCATGTGGTCAGACAGACAATCCTGACGGGCCCGTGTGTTCATGTGGTCAGACAGACAATCCTGACAGCCCGTGTGTTCATGTGGTCAGACAGACGAATCCTGACAGCCTGTGTGTTCATGTGGTCAGACAGACGAATCCTGACAGGCCCCCGGGGTTCTGGGGTCAGACAACGAATCCTGACAGCCCGTGTGTTCATGTGGTCAACAACGAATCCTGACAGGCCTGTGTGTTCATGTGGACAGACCAGACGAATCCTGACAGGCCCGTGTGTTCATGTGGTCAGACAGACGAATCCTGACAGGCCTGTGTGTTCATGTGGTCAGACAACGAATCCTGACGGGCCTGTTGTTTCATGTGGTCCAAAGCCATCAGACGAATCCTGACGGGCCTGTGATCAGTGGTCAGACAGACGAATCCTGACAGGCCTGTTGTTCATGTGGTCAGACAGACGAATCCTGACGGGCCTGTGTGTTCATGTGGTCAGACAAGGGTCAGACAGACGAATCCTGACGGGCCTTGTGTTCATGTGGTCAGACCAGACGAATCCTGACAGGCCTTGTGTCATATGGTCAGACAGACGAAACCTGACAGGCCGTGTGTTTCATGTGGTCAACAGATGAATCCTGACGGGCCCTTTGTGTTTCATGTGGTCAGACAGACAAAATCCTGACAGGCCGTGTGTTCAGGGGTCAGACAGACGAATCCTGACAGGCCGGGTTGTTAAAGTGTCAGACAGACGAATCCTGACGGGCCTGTGTGTTCATGTGGTCAGACAGACGAATCCTGACAGGCCTGTGTTGTTCATGTGGTCAGACAGACGAATCCTGACAGGCCTTGTGATTCATGTGGTCAGACAGAACGAATCCTGACAGGCCTGTGTGTTCATGTGGTCCTACAATGAAAACAAAGTGAACCACCAGAAAGAACCTGCTCTGTGGGGAATATTTTTTCACTAAACGAACAGTAAAGGTAGCTGTTGAAATAAAACCCCAAGCTGCATGGGAACAATGACCAAAAATGGACCTCCCATCTGTTGTCACCCAGTCCTGCACGAAACCATCCTGGTTCTCCCACTTATCCTCCATTCCCAGTCACAACAACTGAAGAAGGTCCCCGGGCTCAGAATGAAATGTTCAAAACAAAGTATATCTCTTGAGTTTAAACGCTAAATCTATAGTTTCATATGTCGTGCATTCAATAACCCCTTTCTTTTTTGAAAAGAAAGAAGAGTGCTTTTCTGTAAACCAATGGTTTAAACACCCCCCCCCCCCCCACCCCCCCCCCCCCACCCCAAAGCAAAGTAGTTTGCCTTTTATTCTCGGTGAAGGAGATAACCCCAAATTCTTTGCTCTGAAAGAACAAACTTTACCAATGTGTGGATGAAGGGTCATAGGCCAGGGTTTTTGCCTGAAAGAACAATACTTCCCACATTCTTGGAGTATGGGGAAGACCCAGCGTGTTTGTTCCCAAAACAAGCTTTACTTTGTCTTGGATGTAGCAATAACAATCCTTTGTGTCTTGGGTGTAGGCAATAACAATACTTGTCCCTTGTAGGCAAAAACAATACTTTGTCTTAATGTAGGCAATAACAATACTTTGTCTTGATGTAGGCAAAACACAATACTTTGTGTCTTGGATTGGGGAATCACAAACTTTGTGGGCTTGGATGTGGGCAATCACAATATTTTGTGTCTTGGATGTGGGGAATAACAATGCTGTATTCTTGGAGGTAGGCAGTAACATTCTGTGTGTGTGGAGGTAGGCAGTAACAATTTTTGTGTGTGTGGGAGTTAGGCAGTAACAATACTGGTGGTGTGGGAGGTAGCAGTAACAATACTGTGTTGTGTGGAGGTAGGGATAACAATACTGGTGTTGGGGAGGTAGGGAGTAACAATACTGTGTGTGGAGGTTGGCAGTAACAATACTGTGTGTGTGGGAGGTAGGCAAACAATACTGTGTGTGGGGGAGGTAGGCAGTAACAATACTGTGTGTGTGGGAGGTAGGCATTTAAAAATACTGTGTGTGGGGAGGGAGGCAGTAACAATACTGTGTGTGGGGGAGGTAGGCAGTAACAATACTGTGTGTGGGGAGGTAGGCAGTAACAATACTGTGTGTCTGGGAGGTAGGCAACAAAGTGCTTTGTCTTAGATGTAGGGCAGTAACAATGCTCCATGTCTTAGATGTAGGGCAGTAACAATGCTCCATGTCTTAGATGTAGGCAGTAACAATGCTCCATGTCTTAGATGTAGGGCAGTAACAATGCTCCATGTCTTAGATGTAGGGCAGTAACAATGCTCCATGTCTTAGATGTAGGGCAGTAACAATGCTCCATGTCTTAGATGTAGGGCAGTAACAATGCTCCATGCTTAGATGTAGGGCAGTAACAATGCTCCATGTCTTGGATGTAGGCAGTCACAATGCTCCATGTCTTGGATGTAGGCAGTAACAATGCTCCATGTCTTGGATGTAGGCAGTGACAATGCTCCATGTCTTGGATGTAGGCAGTGACAATGCTCCATGTCTTGGATGTAGGCATGACAATGCTCCATGTCTTGGATGTAGCAGTGACAATGCTCCATGTCTTGGATGTAGGCAGTGACAATGCTGCATCATGATGTCCTTTGGATGTAGGCAGTGACAATGCTCCATGTCTTGGATGTAGGCAGTGACAATGCTCCATGTCTTGGATGTAGGCAGTGACAATGCTCCATGTCTTGGATGTAGGCAGTGACAATGCTCCATGTCTTGGATGTAGGGCAGTGACAATGCTCCATGTCTTGGATGTAGGGCCAGGATGAAAACTCCTCCGCCGTTTCCGCCGTCTCCGCCGTTATTTTTTCGCATCTCCGCCGAAAGAAAAAGTCTCCGCCGAAAAATTATTCGAAGAGTGAAGCTCAGAAACGATCTCAACTTGTCTGCACAGCGAATTTCTTCTCTGTCGGTATTGTTCTCAAACGGCGTAGTTCTCATTCTGCTTCCTTCCAGTATCATTTCTCATCATGGCGTCGATTCACAGCGAGAGTTTGCAGCTAGTGAGTGCAAACAAAACGGAAAAAAAAAAAAGAAAGAAGTATGTGAACCACTAAAAGCCCGAGTGGCTGCAGAAGGACGTGTGTGACCGCAGAGTCACGGATGTAATAGGAAAACATGACAAAGACGGCGAATTTGAAGTGTTTTGCGAGCCTTGCCAAAAACGTGTCTACTTTGGTAGTCGTGGCTTTGTGGCAATCAGAGATCACATCGAGCGTCCCAGTTACCAACAGAAAATGTGTGTGTTTCCCACACCATTACAGCATGTTTTCAGATCATTGGGTATGCAACAATCTACGTTTCATTTCCAATGATAGTTTGACTCCTACTCTGATTTTTCTACAAGTTCCATTTCGATGGTAGTTTTGATTCTTACTCTGATTTACTTAATATGAAAAATGAGTTCTTTGAAGTCCTTTTTTACAAAAAAAAATGATAAGCACTCAAGCTTTCGGGTCTTAGACCCTTCATCAGGAAACACTAAACAGTAAACACAAGGGAAAAACAGGATAACAAAACAACGGAGGAAAAAAAAAAAAACTTCGAACCCACTGGAAGATGAGGAATTGAGTACTTTCCACTCGTAGAGTCTTCAAAGCAAGGAAAAACGTCAAAGTGAAAAAAGAATATAAAAGAACAAATGACATCAAAATAAACTGATGTCACAACAGTATTGTGTGACACTTTTCCCCTGGTATAATGCAAACGTTTGCTACATGTGTTAGGTGTCTGCTAACAGCCCCTCTATGAAATCCTTTTCCACCAGCCCACTCCCCCACTACCTATATACTTCCCTACTCCTCCTCCTTCTCCCCCAACCCCCACTCTCACCCCACAACACACATACCCCACACACTTCGCCCCCTCCCCCCCCCCCACCCCAGTCCCCTACCCCACCTCGCACACACACACACACAACCCCCCCCCCCCCCCCCCCACACACACACACACACACACACAAGCACCCCCCCCCCCCCAAACACACGCACACAAACTTAGGGGTCGGGGGGGGGGGGGGGGGATAGATAAGTTGTAAGGGGAAGTGGCCGGGGGGGGGGGGGGGGGGTTGTGTGTGGTGTACTGTTGTGACATCAGTTTGTTTTGATGTCATTTGTTCTTTTTTGTTTTAGTGTTTCCTGAGAAGGGTCTAAGGCCCAAAAGCTTAAGTGTGGTTTTTTTTAAAAGGACTTCAAAGTAATCATTTTTCATATTGTGTTTATTGAAGTCCAGCAGTCGTTTTTCATACATCTGATTTACTTAGTTTGATTTCCTGCTCTGATTTACTTATCTACAGGCCTTATTCTTTATGTCCTGAAAGCACTGTTTGTCAAATTTTCTTTAGCTACAGTTCTGAGATTCATCATACTAAATGTTTGCTTTGTCTCAATTGACATAGTTTCTTTCCACATCAGTCTCAGTCTTCATGGTGTTGAAAGCTGTTCTATAGAATGAGTTGTTTAGAAGCAAGAAAGTGATTTCTAAAGATTTTTATGCCTTATTTAATACAAATATGCTTCAGCTTCAGGGGGCGCTGCCCCCTGACCCCCGCCAGGCTGTTACCCATGGTGACCTTCCCCTTCCCCCCAACCCCCCCCCCCCCCCCCCCCCCCCCCCCCCCCCCCCGATCCCCGCCAATCTCCCTTTTTTTAAAAAAACTGTTTTCATCCCTGAGGGCAGTAACAATGCTCCATGTCTTGGATGTAGGGCAGTAACAATGCTCCATGTCTTAGATGTAGGGCAGTAACAATGCTCCATGTCTTAGATGTAGAGCAGTAACAATGCTCCATGTCTTAGATGTAGGCAGTAACAATGCTCCATGTCTTAGATGTAGGCAGTAACAATGCTTTGTCGTCGGTGCACTGTAATCCATGTTCAGGCCTCCTGTCAGTGGTTTGCTCAGAGAATGGATGGGACACTCCTGTAGGACGTTAGGATGGCCAGGGAGATTGGAAAGGGGTCCACTTGAAGTACATTGGTACAGAAAAGAGGTAAGCAGTTTAAATGAATTGTGAATGGACACTGTGATTAGCACAGTATTAGATGTGACAGAAGGCAACTGGAGAGCAGGAAACTTGCGGAGTTTTTTTTTTTTTTGTTCTTGCATTTTGTTTGTTGTTTTTTTTTTTTGGGGGGGGGTCGCCGTTTCGTTTCTGCACATACATACATACATACATATTTGCATGCACATTCACCAAATTTTATGCTAGTGTACATGTGCCCAAACACCTGTACACGCGCACATACGCAAGTGCGCATACAGACATACACACGCGCACACACACACACAGTTCCTATGCTACAGATTTGTTTAGGGAAACTAACGTGACCATTGAATCACCAGCAAAAATGTGACATGTCCTATTCCAAGAAAGAAATGGGGTGAAGTCTGATCTAGATCAGATAGAAGTGAAAAAACTGACCATCCATGTATCATTCAGCAAAGATCCTCACCACCTTAAGGTGTAGACAGAAGGCTCACTAACATGAAACGGAGGCTGGGATGTTTTTGTTATCCTGTCACTTAAAGTAGAGAATGCATACCCAACTGGTTGAAAAGTGATCTGTGTTTGCTGCTGAAATGATGGCTTTGACATTCAGAACTGATGTACAGCAGAGCGTCTGTCAAGTGTTGTTTTGCGTGGATACAGTGTCGGTGCCGAAATCCATCAAGCTTTACAATTCTAATACAGAAAACTTTATTCGAAAGGTAATATATTGTTTTATTTTAATATGCAAAGAAACGGATCTAACATTCTTTTGGATTCCTTCACACTGTGCAATTTAGGATAAAGAACTTGCTGACAAATCGGCCAGAAAAGGATGCTAAGAAATGAAAAATGAAAACTCAGCACAGTCTCTTACAGTACCTATAACTTTACAAGAAAGTCGGCGAATGGACCCGTTTCAGAAACGATTAAAGCAATCCAATTTAACAAAATATAGCCGACTTTTTTAACCTTTGATCACATCCAAAGTATCACAACACCTGGAAGTTTGTGATACATATCATCAGTACAGAAGTTTCAACATTTTGTCGACTAACACTAGATACTGTCAAAATGTCGCATTACTGTAAAGTGTTTATGTAGTGGAACAAAAGCATCAATGGGTTGCGTTTTTCTTCAGAGAATGTGTCGGGGCATGTTTATTAGACATGATAGTAACTTGTTTCTTGATAGATTTTGCTGTCAAAACTATCGTTAATTTTATTTGTAGTCCAGTCAGGTATTTACGATGTTGCTAGTAGGCTTCTGATTGTAGCTTCTGATTGTAGTTGTTTAATGCTTTGTTTGGTGCGCGCACACGCACACTCTCTCTTTCCCCCCCCCCCCCATGTGGCACATGGAAAAGAATGTCACCGTTGGCCTCTGGACACAAACCGATCATCATCTCCTCCACACGTTCCTGTTACAGATAGTCCCAAAATCAAAGGTAATTTTGTGTGTATCTTAGTGGATGAGAATTCTGTTGACCTTAAATCGTACCACGCTGTCTCTTGCTCTGTCACTCACTCTGTCTCATACACAGATAATGTGATATGTACGATATATTTCACAATCTAAGAGACTGAAATTGTTAATTGTGAAATTAAAGCAAAAATGAAATTAGAAAAAAAATAACGCCATGAAAATAGAAATAATTCCAAACATTACTCTCAGGACATAACAGTTGGAACTCTTCATAATCTGATGACAAAAGGCATTAGATCTGTCTGGATCTTTCTCACTCTTTGCTTATGAAGAGTTTGTGTAGTTATCACAGAAGATGAGATGGGTTCATTATGATCCAAATGTTTGCTTTGGAATTATGTTGAAAAAAAATCATAATGTGTGCTTGATGTATTATTTATTGTATTTATTTTTTTGTGTGGCCATTAATGCATATATTAAGTCAATCTGCTTTATTTCTTCATTACTGAAGTAATTTACTTTCAGTTTCAGAGATTTTATTTATTGCACAAATAACAAGAAGACAAAACTAAACTAAAAGGAGAAAGAAAGAAAAAGAAATTGACATACTGCTTCACATGAAATTGAAAGTAATGGTGGTTTAAAACATTTCACATCTTTTCAACTTTCTATAGCTAAATCAGATGAGCTTGCTCTCTCTCACACACACAAACCAATATTCCCCAGCTGGCTTTTGAAAGGAGAATGCAAACTGGCTCAGACAACGGTCTGAAGGTCGGATAGCCCCGAGATGTAGTATCAACCCTGGGGGTGCATGTTCACATCCACACAGTGACAAAGAACCAATCCCCACAGAGAGTAAGGATCTCGAGGTGGAAAGTCCAGCATAGGAGGGCCTACCTCTGAGGACCTCCTGCAGTCCAGCTTGCCCTACAGTTTCCTCTTTCTACACTACAGTCGCATACACTGCTGCAGAAAGGTGCATAGGAGAGCTCAGATCCCTGCCAAGGTCGAGGGAATCCTGGATCTGCCCAATGTTTGATGTTTACACCTCCATTTACACCCAGATTTCCACCCACATTTTACCAGGGTCTTCCTAGGGCACACAAAATCTTTCCACCCAAATTTGGTAAAAGTCGGTTTCATGGTTGTTTTTTTGTTTGTTTTCCTGTCCCAACCTCTGTGGCAGTGCACCCACGCCGCTCATTCTGACACCCCTCATTCTGACACCCCGCCAGATCCCGCCGCAGCCTCGGCACAGGCAATCCACAAGGAGCAGTCAATGTCAAGAGGCAACCCACTTGAGGAGACGCTGCACTGCTGCCGAGTCACTTCGGTGGTGTTCAGCGGCACCTGTTCTGATCTAACATACGCAGGACACCACCTACTAAGCCCTCTACTGATGACAATAATTGCTTGGTCGCGGAGCCAGCGTGAGTGAGCCCTCCCTCCAGAGGGCGCCACCAGGTTCCGTAGTTCTTTGCAAAGATGGTGACTTGCTGACAAACAAAAAAACTACATGACGGTCTCAGTGGCTTAGAATTCCTGTAAGCAATTTCAGCAACAAGGAAATGTTGTTTACATTCACACAACAAAGGCAATTGAAAGTGATCACAGGGGGGGGGGGGGGGGGGGGGGGGAAGCTAGACTGCAAATAAAGACTTGCAAATATCTTCTTGAGATGACACAAACAGATTGAAAAAGAAAATTCACATAATATGATGCTCCAAATGGCTGTCAGCATGAGGATGGACTGAGGAAAAAAGTATTTTGATTGTGAATTTTCAAATAAAATTCCTCGGTCATATAAAATCAAACAGAAGGTATATTTTTGGGCTTCATTTCTGCTTCCGTGTCCGACCTTGACATTACGGCAAAATTGTTCAACAGAAAGTGGAGGGGACTTTTAACTACCCAGCTCCATTGCTACAGAAACAAAGGACAAGACTGGCGTGGACGCACATTTTCTCTCAGACGTGTTCTTCAAAATCGCAGGTGTAGCTCCAAACATGGCAGAGACCACAACACTGAAATGACTACATCAACAGAACTCCAGTTCCACCAACTAAATAGATGAGAAATATGTTTGCAACTGCTAAGCCAAAAGCAATGTTGATACTAACAATTTGGAAAGAAAAAGAAACAAAAAAAAACTGCAACTATAAACATAATCCCAGTTGTTACATACTCGGTTTCAGCTGAAGTGGTATCGAAGAACTTCCACAGTCACTGTAGAGACCGTAGATTCAACCCCTACACACATAAGTCATTAGACATAAACAAACTTGCACATTAATTGCCAAACACACTTTTATACACAGTAATTCTTAAAAAGAATTTCTTTTTAAAAAAATCTGCTCTCAGCTTAGTTTTAAGGTAATAACTAGTAAACCCCCACCCCACCCCCACCCCCCATCCCCTATACATTTTGTTTAAACTCCAGTATGTAAGAGAATGTGGTGAATCCGTTGCCATGTCACTGGATCTGTTCAACATTTTCACTTGATCATTCTTACATGCCCCCACCCCCAACTCTTTTTTTGTGTGTGTGTTTTGTTTTTAATAACCCATCTTGCTGTCATTCCACTGGTGAGCACTGGTTTGTTCACCTGCTGTTGTGATTCACCACTGTGAGCACAGGTTTGTTCACCTCTTGTGATTCACCACTGAGCACAGTTGTTCACCTGCTCTTGTGATTCACCACTGAGCACTGGTTTGTTCACCTCTGTGATTCACCACTGAGCACTGGTTTGTTCACCTCTTGTGATTCACCACTGTGAGCACTGGTTTGTTCACCTTTTGTGATTCACCACTGTGAGCACTAGTTTGTTCACCTGCTCTTGTGATTCACCACTGTGAGCACTGGTTTGTTCACCTTTTGTGATTCACCACTGAGCACTGGTTTGTTCACCTGCTCTTGTGATTCACCACTGTGAGCACTGGTTTGTTCACCTCTTGTGATTCACCACTGTGAGCACTGGTTTGTTCACCTCTTGTGATTCACCACTGTGAGCACTGTTTGTTCACCTGCTCTTGTGATTCACCACTGAGCACTGGTTGTTCACCTCTTGTGATTCACCACTGAGCACTATTTGTTCACCTCTTGTGATTCACCACTGTGAGCACAGGTTGTTCACCTCTTGTGATTCACCACTGTGAGCACAGGTTTGTTCACCTCTTGTGAGTCACCACTGAGCACAGTTTGTTCACCACTTGTGATTCACCACTGTGAGCACAGGTTTGTTCACCTCTTATGATTCACCACTGTGAGCACTGTTTGTTCACCTGCTGTTGTGATTCACCACTGAGAGCACGGTTTGTTCACCTCTTGTGATTCACCACTGTGAGCACTGGTTTGTTCACCTCTGTGATCACCACTGTGAGCACAGGTTTGTTCACCTGCTGTTGCGATTCACCACTGAGCACTGGTTTGTTCACCTGCTGTTGCGTTCACCACTGAGCACAGGTTTGTTCACCTTTTGTGATTCACCACTGAGCACTGGTTTGTTCACCTCTTGTGATTCACCACTGTGAGCACTGGTTTGTTCACCTCTTGTGATTCACCACTGTGAGCACTGGTTTGTTCACCTCTTGTGATTCACCACCGAGCACAGGTTTGTTCACCTCTTGTGATTCACCACTGAGCACTGGTTGTTCATCTCGTGATTCACCACTGTGAGCACTGGTTTGTTCACCTGCTCTTGTGATTCACCACTGAGCACAGGTTTGTTCACCTCTTGTGATTCACCACTGAGCAACTGGTTTGTTCACCTGCTCTTGTGATTCACCACTGAGCACTGGTTTGTTCACCACTGTGAGCACAGGTTTGTTCACCTCTTGTGATTCACCACTGTGAGCACAGGTTTGTTTCACCTGCTCTTGTGATTCACCACTGTGAGCACAGGTTTGTTCACCTCTTGTGATTCACCACTGTGAGCACTGGTTTGTTCACCTCTGTGATTCACCACTGAGCACAGGTTTGTTCACCTCTCATGATTCACCACAGTGAGCACAGGTTTGTGCACCTGCTCTTGTGATTCACCACTGTGAGCACAGGTTTGTTCACCTCTTGTGATTCACCACTGAGCACTGGTTTGTTCACCTCTTGTGATCACCACTGTGAGCACTGGTTTGTCACCTCTTGTGATTCACCACTGTGAGCACAGGTTTGTTCCCTCTTGTGATTCCCACTGTTTGTTTTTTTTTAAAACCTTTGCCCTTTGTATTCCCACCATGTGGGGCCCAGGGTTTTGTTCACCCTTGTTTCCCCTTCCGGTTTTTTTACCTCCCGATTCCCCACCTTTTTTTAGGGAATGGTTTTTTTAATTACCATTTTCCATGGGGAAAAAATCATTTTTTCTTTTTTTCTTTTGTTTTTCAAAACCCCTTGAAATGGATTTTTGCTTTTTGTTTTTGGGTTTGGTTTATATTCACTTTTTTTTGTTTTTTCAAAATAAATTTTTTGGGCCCCCTGGTTTTGCGTGTAAAGGCTTTCTGAATTTCAAAAAAAATTTTTGGGTTTTGATTTGCAATATCAGGGGAATTTTTATGAAAACGGGGATCTAGTTACAATATCAGCAAATTTTTTTTTGTTATAAGGCATTATAATTTCAAGGCATTATTATGAAAAATTCAAGGATTTTTATGAATAAGGGGCATTTTTATATAAAGGCATTTTTTTATTTACATTTTTTTTTTTTCAACATTTTTATATATCCCATCTGTTTTTACACAACATTTTTTTTTTTGTTTTTTTTTTTTAAAAATTAAAGTAACAGTAACACATTACAGCATTTTTTCAAAAAAACCATTTCCTTTTTTTAAAGAGTCTTTCCCCAAAAAAACCCCCCCCAAAAAACCCCCCCCCCCCCCCCCCCCCCCCCCCCCCCCCCCCCCCCCTTCCTTTCCCCTCGTGTTATTCACTGATGAAAATTTTAGAGTTTGGGGCTAAAAGAAATGAACTACAGACCACGGATGTACTTGGATCCTAAAACATGTTTGGTCGGGGAATATCCTCAACCACACCCACCCCCGAACTTTTTATGGCCCCCTTTGCAAATTCGTTAAAGGACGTTTTTAAGGGGGAAATCATAAATGTCAAATGAAGTTCCATCATTTGTGGCACAGATGATGGGCCCCCACCCCCTACCCCCCCTTTTCCCCCCGGGTGATGACGTCAGGGACCTGGCGCACTCCCCATGCCCAGCCCTGGCAGCAAAAGGTCGGGATGTGCATCTAAAAGGGCCATGGCCCCTCAAGGAAGGAAGAGCCACATCCAGTATTATTGCATAAAAATTTCCGGGGAATAATACGCTGTGCGGCTAAGACACAGAATTCCTGTTTTTTTTAAACCCTTTGCCCAATATCGCGGGCTGCTTCCCTTTTGTCATTTTTTTGGGCCATGCCCAAGTTATTGATCAAGGACCCCTAAATTTTTAAAGGCGATTCTTTTAAAAAGGACATGAAAGAAGGAAAGAACTTTTAATTAGGTGCGATGCATGACACATGGAAAAAAAACGCACACACAAGTATTTTAGGGCTGTCAGACGGGCCCCCCACTCCTCCCCCCCTTTTTCCTCTTTTTTGGGACCTGACCTTGAGGGAATGATTGATTTGGGAGGGGGACCAGGCCCGAAAGGTGGCAAAAGTGGAAAGACACCTCCGTACCTAAAACGTTTGAGGTGTACAAAATTACAAACGGCACAAAACAGTGAGCCAGTAACAAAGAAATGCCGGAGTGAAAGAGGGGGGGGGGGGGGGGGGGGGGGGGGGGGGTTTACGGTAAGTAGATGGTGCACAGGCAGCGTGTGCTAAGGAATTTGTGTGTCCTTAAACGTTTTTTTTGAAATATGGTGCATTTTTTTGTAAAGGTCTTTATTTTTGGTGGAGTAAGGGAACCTTAAGTGGATGGGAGGTAAACGGCATGTACCAAAAAAGGGGGAACTCTGACAGCCCCCCCGTGGTTTTGGGGGTTTTGGGCCCTTGGGAGGGGGCCTGCTAAAAATTCGCGTCCCTGCCGTCACCGGGCAGTGAAGAGGGATAAGGTGACACTGGTCCTCCGGGTTTGGGGGTTGGCACGGGCTAACAACCCTGCCCTTAAAAAAAATGATTGTTACAAAAACCCAATACCAGAGCATCCGACACAGATGGCGACGGCAAAAAGCCCCGGGGGCAACGGGGACTGGACGGACGACAGCCAAACCCGAGAGGGACGGGCCCCGATGGTGGATTTGCTGAAGCCGAAAAGAAGATGGGGGGTGGGGTGCTGGAACGTCCAGACCTTGTCCCGAATGGCAAGTCCCCCAACTAGTCAAAGATTTTTGACAATTTTACCCCGGACATCTTGGGACCCCGCGAGGTCAGATGGAGGGGCCAGAAAGAGGAGACTGGCGCAGACATACCTTGTCTTTCTGGAAGATCGAAAACCCAACACTCTGGGGGGGAGGACTTCTCCTAAACAGAAAAACAAAAAAACATACTAGAATGGAAACCCATTTGGCCCAAACTTTTGAAGGGAAAATTCCCTCCAAATACACCAAGTGACAGTTCTAGTTTGGGTACGCACCAACCCAAGAGAGAAAGAAGCAAGGATCATTTTACGATCAGCTCCAAGCAGCAGGGAGAGTATTTGCGCCCATGACATGGCTGCCTCGGCGATTTGAAAACAAAAATGGCAGTACAAAACCGGGGGGGAGCATTTAAGGGGAAACAGGAATTGGTACCATCACGACAATGGAGAAAGACTACGACTTTGTGGAAAAAAACAACCGTTGTTGGAGGCACCCTTTTCAAAACAGAGAATTACAAAACAACCTGGACATCACCAACGGGGCCCCCAAAAACCAATAGAAAAAAACTCATAGTAATCGGAGATGGGGGGCTCCCTTAAAATGTCGGGCCTCAGAGGAGAGATGTTCCCGGATCACACCCTTGTGTTGGCCACCGTTTCCCCGAAACTACGCCCAACAGAGGAAGACAGGCACGTCAGCAGAGAATAGACTTGACAGACGAAGAGCGTCACCAAAAAAGCTTTTGCTGTGGAAATAGAGAAAAGATTCCCGGCGCTAGGGGAACAAAAAATTAACAATAGCAGTTTAAACCCGGCCTTGCGGAAGCAGGGGAAAAAAGGGATGGCTTCCGCCGAAAGAAAAGGAAAAGTGGATAGGGAAAAGGGAACCCCGGGAAAAGAAGATGAAAGAAAGGACAAAGCAGAAGATCAAAACCCAGATAGACGCTTGAAAGAGCAAAGAAGAAGATAGCAGAATTAAACAAAGAGGAAAACAAAAGCTGACAAGAAGGACTCATCGAGAAACTGCAGATAGGCGAGGAAGCATGGGAAAATGTCTAAAAAACGCGTACAAAAAAAACAAGCAGCTAAAAAAAAGGGGGCCAAAACAATGAGTCCGAAAGGGCAAGAATGGGAAGGTCGTTAGGGAGGAGAAAAACTACAGCGTGGAAAAAAAAACGGTCATTTATAAAAAACCCAAAAAAACCCCCCAGCTAGCAGATACCAACCCGGAGGGATAGACTGGCATCTGCATCGATCCACCGAGCCTTGAAGAAGTGACAGCACAATCAAAACAAAGAAAAATGGAAAAACACCAGGGGGGGGATGGGGTAACGGCAGATATGTTTTAAAACGATATTAATGTGAAGCCCCTTTTTGCGGGTTTAGACAGGGTTTTGGGAAAGGGCCAGACCCTGAAGCGGGAAAATGGTCTTATTTCAAGTTTCCCAAAAAGGGAGATTTGGAGATTGCAACAAAATGGAGGGGCTAACCT
Source organism: Conus ventricosus (assembly GCA_018398815.1). Taxonomy (NCBI): domain Eukaryota; kingdom Metazoa; phylum Mollusca; class Gastropoda; order Neogastropoda; family Conidae; genus Conus; species Conus ventricosus. Next base: position 7,007,311 of record CM031609.1, on the reverse strand, counting down.
TCTTTTCTCACTGCAAGGTATTTAGCAAGGTTGGGTTCAAGGCTGACGGAAACCTTTAGAGGGAAACTCCGTCCACAACAACGGCTTTTTGCCCTGGACGTTGCTCAGTTATATCTTCCTCTGCGCCCGGTTCTGGAACAGAGCAATTAGTGGGAAAACGCCTTTTTTCATCAATTTATTTACCCGGGAAGGCATTTGACAGCATCCCCGGGAGTCCTTATGGAAAATCCCGAGACATACGGAAACCCCGCAAAAAATTGTCCCGGGGGATTGAGAGGTTTACAGGACTTCACGCAAAGTGCGAACACGGAGCTCAAGGACGCCCTTTAATTTCGGCCGGGGGTGAAACAGGCTGCATCCATGCCTTTCTCTTCATCCTGGGCCCGGATGGTTATGAAGAAAGCCACAGACAGAGGAGGAGGGGAATCAGATGGCCACGAAAAAAAAAGGGGGCAACAACAAACGGAAACGGACTTTGCTGCGATATTGCCCCAGTAAACCGCTACCAAGGGCATGCAGGAGAAAACAGATGCCTTGGCAGAACAGTGGAAACCTTTGGGTTGAAGGTCAACACCAAAAAGACAAAGGCAGAGAATGAATGCCAGAGTCCCAAAACAAAATCAAACTGAACGGGACGAAATTGAGGAAGTTAGCGACTTCACCTATCTTTGGGTCCAAATGTCAAATACAGGGGGTGGGGGTGGGGAACCCGGGGTGACTTTCAAAAGCCGGGCCTTTGCCCCCACTCAGGAGCACATGGGAAGAAGGGAATATCCGCCTGAAGCCAAGTTTTCGAATCTTCAAATCAAAATTAAAAAGCACCCCTTTTTTATGGGTCAGAATCATGGAAGATGACCAAAACCATCAGCAACAAACGATGTTTCCCAAAAAAGATGCCTCGACGCATTCTACGCTCTATTGGCCAAATCCATCACCAATGAAGAACCCACCAAAGAGCAGAAACTGAACCCATCAACGAAAATCAAAACAAAGGCTTTTGGGCGATGGATAGGCCCTTTTGCTCCCCAGCAGACAACACCTTTTTCAGAATGCCCTACGATGGACCCCGGGGCCCGAAGAAGAAGGGGCCCCAAGGAAACTTGGGGGAGAAAAAGTAGAGAGGGAGATAAAGGGGACAAGGGTTTTGAAGGGGGGCCGCTGGAAAGTGTTTCAGCCCCGACATCAGTGGCGGGCTTGGCGGGCCCTTTTGTGTCCAGCACAAAGAGGAAGATAGAAAATTTGACCCCACATGCCCATAACCCATTTAATGCGCCACTCAAAAAAACTTGCCAGTGCGGGTTTTTAAGGCACTGCTAAAAATAAGAAACCTTTTGGTGAAAAAAAAAAAATTTACGTTAAAAATGTGATGGAGCGGACAGTTGCTTATCCCAATGATCAGAGAATGACAAACAAAAAATTGCCATTAAATAAGATGCCAAAACTTTCAGGCGTGGGCATTGTGACACCTTTTACACCGCATACAGGACCTCTTTTAAAAACCATGGAATTACAACAATAAAATTTTAGATGGGACAATAGGTCTATTGACTGTTTCAATCTTTTTCGCGCTATTGCAATGTTTTTTTTTTTGGCTTAAAAAAAATACGATTTTTTAAAAGCAATGACGAAAAAAATAAGTGTAACAGAAAGTAGCACGCAGAATGGATTGGTTATACTCCACCCAGTTTGCCATTAAATATTTTCCAAAAGAGGAAGGCTAAGGAAGTTTTGTTAATCTTTCGAGGGGAAGACCGATAGATTGTTTGGTAACGAAAAAAAACTAAATAGGCCACAATAAAAAAAGGCAAGGGGCAAGATAGACAAAACAACCCCCCAAAACAGAAATAACGGTAAAGAAGTGTAAAAATTTAAAAAAGCAAAAAAAACGAACAAACACAAATCAAAGACAGTGACAAAAATTGGGGGAAAATTTTTTTGGCTCAAATTTTTTTCAGGGGGCATACTACAATTTATTGGGGGAACCCCCCCCCCCCCCCCCCCCCCCCCCCCCCCCAGTTTTCCCCATAAGGTGGAGTGGGTTGTGGAGGGGGGAAGGGGGTTTTGGGGTGAAAAAGGCAGTTCCCATTCATTGTGTGACCATGTTTGAAGGTCTGTGTTTGGGTTTCGCGACTGGGCGACGCGCCATAAGAAGTCATGACAGCGGTGCCAGAGGCCTTGTTTGCCCCCTTTCCCCTTTCTTCACCGGACATTGTCCCCCACTTTTGCGCGTTCAGCAGAACCCCCAAGCAGTGCGGCCCTTCATTCGGCATCTGTTCAATTCTTTCCGTGAAGAAACAAACAAAAATACCATGATTGGGGAAGGACAAGGGTTTGCTTCAGTACATTTAGTCCTTTTTAAAACTAAAATTCGGGGAAAGTTTTGTGCATGCAAAAATGTTTTTAAACAATGAGAAGCAGAAATGTTTTCTCAAGCCTGGCCCAAACAAAAAAACAAACAAAAATATTCACTGGCAAAATGAAATGAAATTGAATAAGGTAAATTGCCCCAAAAGTGACAGAAGTTTCAACCCGGTTCGGGCAAAATGCAGATTACATAAGGCAAAATCGGCATGACGCGTTAAAAATCCGCAATCCGGGGAACAACTTTAATCAGCTCTCATACGGTTTCTTTATTTATAAAAGAAAAAAAGGGGAAATGAGAGGGGAAAGGGTGCGTAGAGGGTTAGGATGGGTCTGTGTGTGTGTGTGGAAAAAGGGTTGGGGGGGGGGGGGAGGGGGGATTTTTTTATTGTCACTCTATCTAAAATTCGTTGTATTCACTTGACGTCGTTTGAAATTTTGCTTTAACCATTTGGGGCAAGATCAAAAAAATTCTAAATATGCCTCTACTACAACAACTATTGCCATGATGAAATTTAATATGTAGCTCTAAATGTTACGGTAAAAAGGGAAAAAACAAAATCCAAGAATGCTCTCACCACAGAAACGGAGGAAA
>CM031609.1:6957617-7003355 GCA_018398815.1 Conus ventricosus | reverse complement strand
CCCCAACTTATCCCCTTTTTTAAAACCAAACTTAACCACTTCGATGGAAACGTTTTGTGCATGCAAAAATGTTCTGAAACAATGATACAAGCAGAAATGTTTTTTCAACCATGAGACAAAACAAACAAACAAACAAAAATACTTCACTGGCAAAATGAAATGTAAATTGAATAAGGTAAATTGCACACAAAAATGTAGACAGAAGTTTAAACCCGGGTTTTGCGTGTGCAAAATGCAGATTACATAAGGCCAAGATCGGAACATGACTGCAGTTAAAATCCAGCAATCCTGGGCAACAACTTGTCAAGTCACGCATACTCATAGGGTTTTTCTTTATTCTATAAAAGAAAGAACAGAAGTGAAGGGAAATGAGTGCAGAAAGGGGGTTTAAGGATGGGCTCTGTGTGTGTGTGTGTGTAAAGATCTGGGGTGGAGGGAGGGGGGCACTTTTGTATTGTCACTCTACTCTAAAGTGATCAGTATGTATTCACTTAGGACGTCATTTGAAATTTTGCTTTAACCATTTCGGGTCAAGATCAAATAAATATCTAAATATGCCTCTCTACTACACACACACTTATTGCTCACATGATGATATTCAATATGTAGCTCAAATGTAACGGTACAAGGAACAAACAAAATCCAAGATATCCCCTCACCACAGAAACGAAGTCCAAACCCCAGGCAACGACGCAATACACAAAGCCCTGTGTCACCATAGCTATGATAAACTTCAGGAAAAATATTTTTTAAGCTTATGCATGCTTACAGATTCTATAATACTAAGCATCTAGACTAATATATACTTAACCCAGCGATAGAATATGAACATATATATATGTAGATATATATAATAATGCTGAACACACACACACACACACGCACACGCACACGCACACCCACACACACATAGATATTTGTCACCCATGCAGCAGACTAACAGCCCTCAGTCCACTTTCTTTACTCCATAGCAACTTTTGTCAGCAAGACCCTAGTTTGTGTCGACGTCATCGATTTGCGCTCTCATAGAAGAGAAGCAAGTCTGACCATGAGAGCACCAATCGATGCGGCCGAGAGAAAGGGAAGCTTCTACAAGAGACACTGCCCTTTTATCCAACACTCGCCAGTAATATGTGGCTACATTACCGCTATTGCTAGATTTATGAGGTGTGTAACCAATCTGTTTTGGAAGTGAGGTGTATTGCCAATCACATATCTGCAGTAGTTTTCAAATGTTAAAAACTATACAAACTGTCTCCACATCCCACCCTACCACTTATTTTAAGTGATAAATTGATGCGAGGCTTTTCCCATTGTTCCAATGCCTACTATTGTGTCATGCATCAAGTGTACATGTGTCCTACATTTTTTAATTTGTTTGTTGGTTTATTTTAGGTTATAAGCAGAAAGCTGTTCTTTTGATAAAGCTCATACTTATGAAGTAATCAAGTGTTATTAAACAAGAGAGCCAAATTTTTTTTTTTTTTTAAAGGAATTCACCATGCGACTTCACCACAGTTGCCTAAAGCAATTGGAACAACATGATAAAACGATTCAACACACAGCACTGATCTACACAATGAGTTCATGATCATTATGCAGAAAAAAGCAATGGCCACAAAGTCTACAACAATCAAAAGTTCTCTCGTGTATGTCATGTCTTGGTAAGAACACACACACACACACACACACACACACACACTATATATATATATAATATATATATATAATATATATATATAAATATATATTACAAACTAATAAATTCCAAGGATAAGTACCGAGCCCGTTCCAGCAACTTACAGAGCAGCTTGTGTTGCAATGACTGCAAGAAATATTGAATAATAAACACAAGCTTGTCTCTTATTCTTAGATTGAAGAAATAGGGGAGATAACGCATACATATCTGCAGTGTAGATGATTCTGCCTAACTAACAGTATGTGCTTGAGTGGTGAATGGGAAAAATAAAATAAATGCTTCTCAAAATGAGCCTTCAGCAAGCTTATATTCTCCAAGGGGAGAGACATCCACCAATTGGGAGGGAAACTCACCAACATCTAACTCCTGGTCATATACCGATATTTCGAAACCTGGTTGTTTCTCCACAGTGACCGCGGAAAGTGGTAATTTGACTCCTCTGCCTTTCAGTTTTAAGAAGAATGCAATCCCAGAAAATATATATATATGCACACACACACTTAAGTTCACACAAGAAACAAAAATTTCAACAATCAGTACTCTAAAAATCTGGTGTTAGGTTTTCAAGCAAACGTTTGAACAACAAAACAACAAAACAGAGAAAAGACAACCATGACAGACAAAAATTCAAATATGGAATGACAGTCACAGGGAAAAAACCACATAGGCAGAAAAAAAAATCAAAGTCCAAGGCAATATTGTATAAACAGCAAGATCACCATACAGCGGTCCATCCCTTTTAGTAGGGAGTATTGTCTGCTTCAGTCATACAGAACAAGGGATGCACCGAAGAATCTCTCCATAACGACCTCCACACGTCCTTAAACATATGTGTTTACATCCTAACCAGTTGGAATGTCAACAGTCGATGCATGCTCTCCTGCTCCTCTCCTGAGAGCAGTGGCCACACTGGCAGGACCACAGGAACCCCTCATGGCTACGATCACACGGCAGGATCACAGGAACCCCCTCATGGCTACTGGCAGGACCACAGAAACCCCTCATGACTACGATCACACTGGCAGGACCACAGAACCCCTCATGACTACGATCACACTGACAGGACCACAGGAACCCCTCATGACTACGATCACACTGGCAGGACCACAGGAACCCCTCATGGCTAACGATCACACTGGCAGACCACAGGAACCCCTCATGGCTACTGGCAGGACCACAGGAACCCCTCGTGACTACGATCACACTGGCAGACCACAGGAACCCCTCATGACTACGATCACAGTGACAGGACCACAGGAACCCCTCATGCTACGATCACACTGGCAGGACCACAGGAATCCCTCATGGCTACTGGCAGACCACAGAACCCCTCGTGACTACGATCACAGTGGCAGGACCACAGGAACCCCTCATGGCTACGACCACACTGGCAGACCACAGGAACCCCTCATGGCTACGATCACACTGGCAGGACCACAGGAATCCCTCATGGCTACGATCACACTGGCAGGACCACAGAACCCCTCATGGCTACTGGCAGGACCACAGAACCCCTCATGACTACGATCACAGTGGCAGGACCACAGGAACCCCTCATGCTACGATCACACTGGCAGACCACAGAATCCCTCATGGCTACGATCACACTGGCAGACCACAGGAACCCCTCATGACTACTGGCAGACCACAGAACCCCTCATGGCTACGATCACACTGGCAGGACCACAGGAACCCCTCATGCTACAGGCAGGACCACAGGAACCCCTCATGGCTACGATCACACTGGCAGACCACAGGAACCCCTCATGGCTAATGGCAGGACCACAGAACCCCTCATGGCTACGATCACACTGGCAGGACCACAGGAACCCCTCATGGCTACTGGCAGGACCACAGGAACCCCTCATGCTACGATCACACTAGCAGGACCACAGGAACCCCTCATGGCTACTGGCAGGAGCACAGGAACCCCTCATGGCTACGATCACACTGGCAGACCACAGAACCCCTCATGGCTACTGACAGGACCACAGGAACCCGTCATGACTACGATCACACTGGCAGGACCACAGGAACCCCTCATGCTACGATCACACTGGCAGGACCACAGAACCCCTCATGGCTACTGGCAGACCACAGAACACCTCATGACTACGATCACAGTGGCAGACCACAGGAACCCCTCATGGCTACTGACAGGACCACAGGAACCCCTCATGGCTACGATCACAGTGCAGGACCACAGGAACCCCTCATGGCTACGATCACACTGGCAGGACCACAGAATCCCTCATGGCTACTGGCAGGACCACAGGAACCCCTCATGACTACTGGCAGAACCACAGAACCCCTCATGGCTACGATCAAGAGGAGAAAGCTGATGTGTTCGCCACGTGACACGACACGACTTGCTGACAAAAGACAATTCTGCAAGGCACTGCTTGAAGAGGAAGGCGCAGAGGCAGACAGCAGAAAAGAGCTGGTAGGAAACGTGACAGAGTGACAACCCTCGGGCTGCCAGAACTCCTACTGAGAGAAGCAGAGGACAACCATAATGGAGAAGAAATCGACCGAATCGTCCCTCATGTCCCACCTAGGACCACTTAGGTCACGGGAATAGATGATGACAGTCGATGCCACACCTGTTGGTATTTGTCCACTGTCACTGTGTCGGCAATCACAAACATTTCGTGGTTGGATTCCGACTATTTCGTTGTGAATTCAACATCTGAAGGCAGCCAAATCGTATTTGACATGTGTATGGCATCTTTCTAAGCATGATGTTATGTTGTGTTCGATAAACTGCTCGAAAATTGGCGCCACAATGTCTGAACTGGAAAGAGTTAAAGGGAGCCTTGTTGCATCATACATTTTGTACAGGTAAAAATGTTTTTTTTTTTAAAAAGGTTTATAATGAGGAGTGCGGGAACCAGACTCTTACTGGGAGGTGAATCTACTGTAGAATGGAAAGAAATAAGTTCTAGGGGGAAAAAACAATTTCTTTGGATGACGTCTTGTTAGAGTTTCAAATTGTCCTTATCACAGCCCAGCCAACTCACAGAAACTTTTCAGGGCTGTCCAAGCCATACATGCAATGACATCACATCCCAAACAGGTAAGAAAATCTCTCTCCCCCCCCCCCCCCCCCAAAAAAAAAAAATAATATATATATATCCTGGAAAAAAAACAACCCCAAACAAAAAGCAATGAATGTCGTGACAGCTAATCTACTGACATCTCTGGAACACAACACAAGGCTATGTTTCTTCTGAACACAACACAGGGCTAAAGTTTCTTCTGGAACACAACACAGGGCTATGTTTCTTCTGGAACACAACACAGGGCTATGTTTTCTTCTGGAACACAACCAGGGCTATGTTTTCTTTAGGAACACAACACAGGGTTATGTTTCTTTAGGAACACAACACAGGGCTATGTTTCTTTAGGAACACAACACAGGGCTATGTTTCTTTAGGAACACAACACAGGGCTATCTTTCTTTAGGAACACAACACAAGGCTATGTTTCTTCTGGAACACAACACAGGGCTATGTTTCTTTAGCAACACAACACAATGCTATGTTTCTTCTGGAACACAACACAGGCTATGTTTCTTCTGGAACACAACACAGGGCTATGTTTCTTTAGGAACACAACACAAGGCTATGTTTCTTTAGGAACACAACACAAGGCTATGTTTCTTCTGGAACACAACACAAGGCTATGTTTCTTCTGGAACACAACACAGGGCTATGTTTCTTCTGGAACACAACACAGGGGTATGTTCTTCTGGGAAAATAACACAGGGCTATGTTTCTTTAGAACACAACACAGGGCTATGTTTCTTTAGGAACACAACACAGGGGATGTTTAATAAAGAACACAACACAAGGCTATGTTTTCTTTAGGAACACAACACAGGGCTATGTTTCTTTAGGAAACACAACAAGGGCAATGTTTCTTCTGGGAAAACAACACAGGCTATGTTTCTTTAGGGAAAACAACACAAGGCTATGTTTCTTTGGAACAAACACCAAGGGTAATTTTTCTTTAGGAACACAACAAGGGGTATGTTTCTTCTGGGAAAACAACACAAGGCTATTTCTTTAGGAACACAACACAGGGCTATGTTTCTTCTGGAACACAACACAGGCTAAAGTATCTTTAGGAACACAACACAGGCTATGTTTATTTAAGAACACAACCAAGCTATGTTTCTTTAGGAGCACAACACAAGGCTAAAGTTTTTTTAGGAACACAACACAAGGCTATGTTTCTTTAGGGAAAACAACACAGGGCTATGTTTCTTCTGGAACACAACACAAGGCTATGTTTCTTTAGGAACACAACACAGGGCTATGTTCTTTAGGAACACAACACAGGGCTATGTTTCTTTAGGAACACAACACAAGCTAATGTTTCTTCTGGAACAACAACACAGGGCTAAGTTTTTTCTGGAACACAACACAAGGCTATGTTTCTTTAGGAACACAACCAAGGCTAGTTTCTTTTGGAACACAACACAAGGCTATGTTTCTTCTGGAACACAACACAGGGGTATGTTTCTTTTGGGGCACAACGCAAGGCTATGTTTCTTCTGGAACACAACACAAGGCTATGTTTCTTTAGGAGCACAACGCAAGGCTATGTTTTCTTCGGGAACACAACACAGCCTATGTTTCTTTAGGAACACAACACAGGCTAAGTTTCTTTAGGAGCACAACAATGCCTATGTTTCTTCTGGAACACAACACAGGCCTATGTTTCTTCTGGAACACAACACAGGGCTATGTTCTTCTGGAACACAACACAAGGCTATGTTTCTTCTGGAACACAACACAAGGCTATGTTTCTTCTGGAACACAACAAAAGGGCTAATATTTCTTTAGGAGCACAACACAAGGCTATGTTTCTTCTGAACACAACACAGGCCTCTGTTTCTTCTGGAACACACACACAGGCCTATGTTTCTTTGGGAACACAACATAGGGCTATGTTTCTTTAGGAACACAACACAGGCCTATGTTTCTTTAGGAACACAACACAGGGCTATGTTTCTCTGGAACACAACACAAGCCTATGTTTCTTCTGGAACACAACACAAGCCTATGTTTCTTCTGGCACACAACACAAGGCGATGTTGAGAGTGCCAAAAACCCGCATCCCCACGTCTTAGTCCCGGAAGAAAAGAAAGTCAACGAAAAACATCTAAATGCCATAGAAAAAAAAATGCATTCAAAACCTCAGACTTGAAAAACTTGGACAGTTGGTGGGCAGCGAGTACAATACCGACTACTTAGTCACCAGATCACAACAAAACTGCTGCTTGTCATCAACTGTGATCAGAAAGAAAAAGAAAAACAACCCGTAAAAGAAAAATTACTGCTCTGCCAAAACGAAAGAGACACATTCAATTTAGCACCCAATCTGAGGAGGTAAGTGTTCGTTCGTACATTCGTTTTCATCGTCTTGAATGTTGTTTGTCTCACCTGAAGAAGACCAAAGAGCTCAAAACGCGTCATGTTTCGTCTTGTAGGCCTATTTTCTTTGTCTCTTCCGTTCGACGGAACAAATTTTTCTTTTAAGTGTGTTTTAATTTCCATTTGCAGTCACCTCACTTTGAAACTAACAGAAAAAACAAGTGAAAGAGTTCACAGAACAGGGACTGAAGAACTGTCCCCAATGGCAGTAGAAACAGTAGACTGCAATGAAGAAAGACAAAGGAAAGAGCGGCGCAAATCAAAGAGAGCTTACACAAAAGATGATGCTACTGGCACAGAACCTCCAGATGTCTGGAGCTATTTGTACTGACACAGCCTCCCCCCCCCCCCCCCCCCCCAACATCCCCAGAGGTAAACAGAAAAAAAATTGTTCTAGAAAAAAAAGACAACAGTGAGGTAAATTTCATATAAAGAAAAATGACTTTTATGTAGATCTTCACAGGGAGGTAAATCTGGTACAGACACTGAGAATAATGTTACAGATTCCTTTTGGTGTGATAAATTTCATGTAAACAAAGAAATAAAAATGTCCTTTATGTAGACCTTTACAGGGAGGTAAATCTGGTACAGACACGACCTTTTGGTGTGATAAATTTCATGTAAACAATAAAAAGAAAACTGCCCTTTACGTAGACCTTTACAGGGAGGTAAATCTGGTACACAGACACGGAGCAGAATGTTCGGAAAAACGAGTACTGAAAGTGTGGGAGTCTCCGTTATGGGTAAACTTTGTATAGACAAAGAGAAAAAATAGTTTTTGGGGTGGGGTTCAAACTTTAAAGGTTGTTAGAAAGCACATCTACTACTGCTGACGACAAAGAAAAATGTTCCCAAAAATTGAGCCTTCAAAGGGAGGGAATCATTGTTAGAAAGAACATTTAGTATGGATGGACAGAAATGTTTTTTTAATGTAACGGGAGAGAACCTTTGATGAATATATTTAATCAAAACCGTCTTCTAAACAACAGCAACCCCCCCCCCCCCCCCCCCCCCCCCCCCCCATCAACAACAACAAAATCTTTAGAGAGAGGAAAACTGACAGAAAAATATTCCACAAAAAAAAAAACACCGTCATTAAAGGAAGAACATCTTTATCGCTATGGAAGTGGGGGGGGGGGGGGGGGTGTTACTGGAGAGACAGTGTGTTTATTTGGAGGTTGCTGGATACACCAAGTCAACAGGAAATGACATCACAGTGATATGTAGCCAATCGGTGGTAGGAGCTGGCAGCCCTGCGTCAGTCCCAGTCAGGAATCAGTGTGCCGAACGGGTAATCCCACAGCCTGCTGGAGATTCCGAAGCCTGGAGAAGAAAAGGGGTTTAAAAAAAAGAAAAATCAAAGTATGGGCAAGTCTGCAGGAGTTGAAGTTCTCCTGGCACTTCCATCTTCCTCCCTGTGTCACACACACACACACACACACACACACACACACACACACACACACACACACACACACACATATATATATATATATAGATGTCACACACACACACACACACACACACCACACACACACACACACACATGATACCTACACTTCATCTATATAAACGTACGCATGCGAACATGCAAAGAAAGAGTCCTCCACATACATATATGCGTCATAAGAATCGTCAAGAACTGTACACCACTGCACTGGAGCTGCCAACAGGATCTTCACAAATTGACGAGTACCTTTAACGACTACCGAGTACCTTTGTTACAACGTCTGTTTTAAACCTGCATCTGAAATACTCCCAACTCCTCACAAACGTGGAATCATTTCGATCTACCAACGCTGACAACACGCCCATTGAGACACGAAGCTGAGACATTCCAGACTTACCAATGATGGGTGCTTCTCCATTTTATGCCAGATTCTTGGTCGTTGCGGCAATGTCTCATGTCGGTCAGAGCTCTTCAGATGACACTTACAAACAGAACCTCTACAAAGACCTCCAGATTGTTGGGTCTTGACGGAATGACTTTTCACTGGAAGGGGAATCCGATATACAGAAAACAATGTCTCAGAAAACCACACTTTTTACTGGAAGGAGTTTGAATAGCAAAAATCCGCTCTGCTATACACTACACTGGGAAAGCAACAAGTTTTCTACAGCTTGAAGTATGACCACTTCCCACGTCTATTTGTTTACACACTTACGATGATGGACTCGCGCACTCTTTGGTTACATATTCATGCTGACGGACTGTACAATGTGTCGGTAACAGCGAGTGGCTTCGCGATATTCGATATTTGGTATCTTTGTTATCAGCCTTTAAAAACAATGGCGACCGACACCCACATGCTGCTGTTCAGTGTTCGTGGGCAACACCTACACCAAATACTCCTTCCCGTGACCAGCCTTTGCGCATGCGTGCAGTCACTATAAGCAACATCACCTCCCCTTACCCTGCCTCGCAGTTCTAACCCGCCCTTTAAAGCAGACTGCTGCCATACACAGCCGAGACCACACCCATCCCGCCGCCTCCAGAAAAGTCACCTCACTCACCAAACTATGACGCTCCAACAGCAAACAAACAGATCACCCTTCAGGTGAACAGCCCTCACCCAGCTGCTGGTGCTGGAAGTGATGCCTGACGTGGTACCTCTTCAGGCTGGCGAAGTAGGCGGAGGTGGGGGAGCCGTGGTGGATGTAGTAGTGGGTCAGGTCGTAGGCCGTGTAGCCCAGCACGGTGCCCGCGAACAGGGCCTGGGCCACGGGCCGGGGGGAGAAGAGGGTGTAGCTCAGGAAGATGAGGCCGCCCAGGATGGAGGCCGGGAGGATGGGGAACACCAGCCGCGTTCTGTCCATGGGGGCCTGGGGTGGACACAAAACACATCCTGACCATCTCGGAAAAAGCAACGTTGTCAGTGGATGTTGTCCAACGTCTTGGCTTCCAGGACTGAACACGCTGAGAGACTACCCACCCCCTCCCCCATTCAACTGTTAAAATCATGGCTTGTCAACTCACTGGTGGTTAGCAAGTAAAGGAATTAAACGAAATTAAAAACTGTCATCTTTGTAGTACATTTGCTGCCAGGAACGTGCATTTTTGTGAGCTTTTACACACACACACACACACACACACACACACACACACACACACACACACACACGCCGCGCGCGCGCGCGCGCGCACGCACGCGCGCGCGCGCGCACGCACACACACGCACGCACACACAACTTTACTCTCCAAGCACGACTCTCACAAAAAAAGCAGATCTAAACTAGTTTTGGAGGCGGAGTTTCCACGCATAGCAACACATTCAGTCTTTTCCTTGCGCTGTATCCACCACACTATGTTTCCACCTTCTCCTCCAGTCAGTAGGACTTCTCTTTCTTTCTGACATCGGCATTTATCAAACAACAACAACAACAACACGAGCCTTTTCGCTGGATGCTAGTTTTGGTTACATGCTCTGACTTCTCTGCGGTTTCTTGGAAGCCAGGAAAGTCCAGTGGACGGCACATCACTGATGCAGGCATGAATCTGGACGACTCCACTGTTACGGAAGAGGAGCAAAAACCCGGGGAGTGCTGTCATGCCACACACGGACTCTCATCTACAAGAACAATAGCGGCCAATGACGAATCCGTCTGCTTCTACGACAGGAGTCAACGTGTCGATGACATCGTGTCTAAAGTCTCTCCCACCCCCACCCCCCATCCCCTTCAGTTTTCTCTGCGGATTTTCACAGATCCTAAGAACGGCTCAGAGTTTTTCAAAAGGAGGATTTTCGGTCTGAGGGGGAATTCTTTCGTCTGTGAAACCACTGCGTCACGGCGGCTGGGGAAGCGACGCTCTTCCACCTTGGGGTCTTCCTCAACCAAGGCCTGGCGGGGTTGTCAGGTTTGCGTCTTTCAGGGAGCAGGTAGACTGTGGGGTCGTCTGCGGTCTGACATCACGAAGACTCCGGTAGTTCTTGGGGAGGAGTGGGGGGGGGGGGGGGGGGAAGGGGCTTGCTTGATTGGTTGGCGGATTGCGGTGGAACTCAGACTGTGGTGTCTGAGGAAGGTTAGCGTTGCAAGCTGTGTGCACACGCTGGTGTAAAATAGAAAAAAGATCTGTGTGCTTCATGCAGGGGCAGGTCTTTGCCCCACAGCACGATGGGTCAGGTAGGAACCACCCCCGTCTGCAGGGTAATCACAACGTTCTGCTCTTTCCCCGGGCAGTCAAAACGGCAGACGGGTTTGGATTTCAGTTTAAACTCAAAGGCATGTAGACGTCATATGTTGCCTTCTTTCTGCAACCGGACATTCTGGGTGAAATTACTAATTTGTCTATTTTTCACAGATTTAAGGTATGACTACCATCTTGTAGACGAATGTATGAGTATATGAACATATGTAAGCATGAGCTTTTTTGTTTTGTTTTTTGTTATTCAGTCTGTGAGCTGTTGTTGTTTGAAAGAAAAAAGAACACCTCACTACCGCTATCTTCTTGGCTATCATGAACTTTAATATTATTAAATCTTGTGTAACTATCAAAGTGCTCTTTGAAGCTTTTCTGCTCTGTAACTTTTGAGATTATTAGATTGCAAGTTCTCAAGCCCTCAGCTCTCCTGCAGACAAAAGGCTGTAAATTGAAAATCATTATTGTTTGTCCTCTCTCTCTCTCTCTCTCTCTCTCTCTCTCTCTCTCTCTCTCTCTCTCTCTCTCTCTCTCTCCATAACAAATTAGATATTTAAAAAAAAATCACTTGCTTTAAGTATACCTCTCACATAGTTATTACCTTCATCTTCAGAAAACAGGAAAAAACCCATCAGAAGTAAACATCACCTTGTGATGCTGTCCGTGCAGCAGGAAGTGGAGAATGACCAGGGGGGCGACACTGGTTGGGGGCTTCATGTGGAACAACCACCGATGGAGAGCGTACTCCCAGAACGTCCACAGCACCACGCCCAGCAGCACCAGCAGAGGAAGCCATGTCTGGGTCACCGTGACCTCTACACAATGCAGCAGATGGTCATTGAGAGGGAGCCATGTCTGGGTCACCGTGACCTCTATACAATAAGCAGATTGTCATAGAGAGGGAGTCATGTCTGGGTCACCGTGACCTCTACACAATAAGCAGATGGTCATGGAGAGGGAGGCATGTCTGGGTCACCATGACAACCGCACAATACAGCATATGGTCATTGGGAGGAAGACAATGACTGCTGCCATTGTGCAAATGTCACCAGGCCTTGACGACTGCTACCTGAATTCACAGTGGACATGCCAAGTAACAGGTGATGTCTGGTTCAGAATTCATCCACATGTCGCCTTCACCGTGCTTCCTGGGGTCATTGAAATGGAGACACGGTCCATCACACACACACACACACACACACACACACACGCGCGCGCGCGCGCGCGCGCGTGCACACACACACACACACACACACACACACACACACACACACACACACACACACCTTTAAAAATCCCATACACCAACTTGCTCCCCCCCCCCCCCTCCCCAGTCCATCTCATCTCCTCCTTCTCCACCCACCCACCCTCCACCAGATCCACGCCCCCCACTCCCCCCCCCCCCCCCTCTCACCACTATACCATTCCACGCCCACCCCGCCCCACTCCTCACCAGTGCCCAGCAGGTTCCACACCACCGTTGCACGTGCATCGTCAGCGCCCAGCGTGGCGGCAGAGCGCCGCAGCAGCAGGAAGGCGACCGGCAGCCAGAACAGCGGCACCAGGTACCAGGGGCAGCGGGTCAGGCTCTCCAGGAAGTCCGACCGGAACAGGCGCAGGCCGAAGTCCACGGGCTGGTGCACCCAGCGGCTGTACCGCTTCCCCAGCCCCGGGATCTGCGCCAGGACGGGCCGGCTCCAGTCCATCAGCACGTCGTCCTGTGTGTGCACAGTCACAGAGAGAGAGAGAGAGAGAGAGAGAGAGAGAGAGAGAGAGAGAGAGAGAGAGAGAGAGAGAGAGAGAGAGATAGACGGGGGGAGGGAGAGAGGTAGAAGGGGGGGGGGAGAAAGTGGGGAGGGAGAGAGAGAGATGGGGAGGGAGGGAGAGAGAGAGAGAGGTAGAGGGGGAGGGAGAGAGAGGGGGAGGGAGAGAGACAAAGAGGGAGGGAGAGAGAGGGAAGAGAAAGAGAGAGAGGGGGAAGAAAGAGAGAGAGGGGTGAGGGAGAGAGAGAGAGAGACAGAGAGGGAGGGAAAGAGAGAGAGAGAGACAGAGAAGGAGAGAGAACGAGGAAGGGAGAGACAGAGGGAGGGAGACAGACAGACAGACAGAGAGAGTTAGTTCTTTCGTTCCCTACTTTTTTTCAACACTTACCTCTTAGTTCTTTAGTTCTCTACTTTCTACTACTACCATCGAGAGGGCAGTTCACATGGCAGTGATCGTTACCGAATAACTTTTCTGTTCCAGAATACGTCATCGTCAAATATTCAAAATACTGGCTGTACAGATTTATCATATGTATTAGGCTCTCTACAATTCGCTGCTATCTTCGTGCGAACCTAAGCCTTTCTGTTAAGTTGGATTCTGCTAACGCCTGTAACTGCTAAGAAACTGCCAACGTGTAGCTTACCCTCCCCCTCCTCTCCCTTATACACACACACCACCGTAACCCACCCACCACTCACCGTTCCCTCACCCCATTCATCTCACACCCCTCCCCCCCCGCCCCCCTCCCCCCCCCCCCCCCCCCCCCCCCCCCCCCCCAAACAGACAACCGAAAGAGGTAAGGTACGGTAAAGAAAGGTAATGTTGCTTATAGCCCGGCCAATCGCAAAGGGTCATATCAGGGCTGTCACCGCGTTGAAGTCAACTCACAAGTGATTCTAAAAAAAATTGAAAATACAAAACAAACACAAAAAAGAACCCTCATTCCCACAACCCTTTAAAACACACTCTCACAAACACACCGGAAATCTTTATAAAAAGAAAAATCTCTACTCCTTAAAATCTTAGATCAGATGAAAAATATTAATCTCCTTCAGAAATTCAAAGATCACATCAGGTGGGACATCTCTGAACAAGGTTTTCATGGGGTCTGCTGTAAAGTGTTTATGTCTCACATCATGCAAGTCCCAACATTCTAAAAGAACATGTTTCACTGTGAGTGGTACATGACATGATGAAATGCACCACAGAGTTTCTTCACCTTTTAAAAGATAAGAATGAGTGTAAAACGAGTGATCTGTATGCAAACGGCACAAAACTCTTTCTTCTTTACGGCCGCCTTGGGAACATAGTAAAAACTCTTTCAGGTTTGGACGGATTTTGAATAGTTTGTTACACGTCTGCAAGTTCCATTCCTCTTGCCAGAGGTCTTTGACGTAAGCCTGGGTTCTGGGTTTCAGATCAGTGTGAGGGATAGACAATCTGCTCAACTCTTTCTTTGTGGCACTCTTGGCAAGTTGATCAACCATTTCGTTGCCTCGAATGCCCGCATGGCTGGGAACCCAAGCAAAAAAAACCCAAACCAGCTTATGTTATATCCATCTGATTTCAGAGTGGTGTACAGTTCGAATAACTTCAGCAGTTGAGGGTGTTTGAGGTTACGGCCGGTGTCGTATATAATACTGTCGCTCATAAAATCGTGTCGCAGCGACAGTATTTCCCGGTAAATACTGCATTTTATGGACAGCTACAATATTCTATGGGACATTTTTCGCGAAAAGTTGTCGCGCGACATTTTTTTCCAGCAATTATTGTCGCTGCAACAATATTTCACGTGAAATGCTATCGCTGCGATACAATTCCACGGCGACAGTATTATATACGACACCGCAATGACCTCTAACGCAGAAAGGGAAACGAAAGAGGGTGGTTTCACAGACTCGTTTTTTGTACTCCCTGTTCTTAAAGAACAGGGAGTACTTTAGAATGGGAACGAAGAAATGCTTTGTGTGTGTGTGTGTGTGTGTGTGTGTGTGTGTGTGTCTGTGTGTCCGTGGTCAAAATGTGTTCCACTCGCTCCAGACAAAACTATTGGGTCGATCTTTCTGAAAATTTGTAGGTATGTTCATTATGGGTCAAAGATGATGCCCGACGTTTTAGTTTACCGTTACAGCCGTTACTAACGGCTGTAACGGTCTGTAACGCTTTTTCTTCTTTATGGAATATCTCCGAAAGTACCTGGCCGATCTTTGTGAAAATTAGCAGGTATGTTCATTATGGGTCACGGATAATGCCCGATGTTTTAGTTTACCCCGTTACAGCCGTTACTAACGGCTGTAACAGCCTGTAACGGTTTTTCTTCTTTTTAGAATATATTAAAAACTACTTGACCGATCTTCCTGAAAATTTGCAGGTATGTTCATTGAGAGTCACAGATGATGCCCGATGTTTTAGTTTACCGTTACAGCCGTTACTAACGGCTGTAACGGCCTCTAACGCTTTTTCTTCTTTATGGAATATCTCAGAAAGTACTTGGCCGATCTTTGTTAAATTTAGCAGGTATGTTCATTATGGGTCTCGGATGATGCCCGATGTTTTAGTTTACCGTTACAGCCGTTACTAACGGCTGTAACGGCTGTAACGCCTTTTCTTCTTCATGGAATATCTCAGAAAGTACTTGGCCGATCTTTGTGAAAATTAGCAGGTATGTTCATTATGGATCAAGGATGATGCCTGATGTTTTAGTTTATAGCATTACTAACGGCTGTAACGGCCTGTAACGTTGTTTTTTTCTTTTCTTTATGGAATATCTCAAAGTAATTGGCCGATCTTTGTGAACATTAGCAGGTATGTTCACTATGGGTTACGGATGATGCCCGATGTTTTAGTTTACCGTTATAGCCGTTGCTAACGGCTGTAACGGCCCGTAACGCTTTTCTTCTTTATGGAATATCTCAAAAAGTACTTGGCCGATCTTTGTGAAAATTAGCAGGTATCTTCATTATGGGAGACGGATGATGCCCGATGTTTTAGTTTACCGTTATAGCCGTTACTAACGGCTGTAACGGCCTGTAACGGTTTTTCTTCTTTATGGAATATCTCAGAAAGTACGTGGCCAATATTTCTGACAATTTGTAGATATGTTCATTATGGGTCACGGATGATGCCTGATGTTTAAGGTTACCGTTAGAGCCGTTACTAACGGCCCATAATGGTTTTCTTCTTTATGGAAAATCTCTGAAAGTTCTTGGCCGATCTTTCTGAAAATTTGTATGTATGTTCATTTTAGGTCACAGACGATAGCCGATGTTTACCAGAATAGCCATTACTAACGGTTACACGAGCCCAAGACGATTTTTCCTCTTTATGGAATATCTCACGCGTATTCAGGTAAACTGGGAGTACGTTTATATGCTTTGCATCTTGTTTGTTATACATGAGAGTCAAATATGTTGTTTTTTTAAATGAATAAAAAGAAGAAAGAAAGAAAGAAAGAAAGGAGCAAAAAAGAAAGCAAGAAAGGAAGACAGAAAGAAAGAAAAACAAAGAAGAAAAAAGAAAGAAAGAAGACAGTTAGGGAATGGGGAAAGGACAAAGGGACGGACTGCAAGGGCTAAAAAGCATAAAGAAAGAACTACAGGCAGGTAGAAAACAAAAAGAATAGGAAGAACAGATACAGAGGGACGGACTGCAAGGGCTAAAAAGCATAAAGAAAGAATTACAGACAGGTAGAAAACAAAAAGAATAGGAAGAACAGATAACAACACTTTCGTCAACCAACCTTCACACTGTGGAAAGCAGAAGTACTGTAGTCAACCTCCCTCTGTTTTGCCTGCAACAAAATCAGCCAGATGGGTGAGCAACCCTCTGTGTGTGTGTGTGTGTGTGTGTGTGTGTGTGTGTGTGTGTGCGTGCGTGCGTGCGTGCGTGCGTGCGTGCGTGCGTGCGTGAGTGAGTGGAGTAAGAATGTGTGTGTGTGTGTGTGTGTGTGTGTGTGTGTGTGTGTGTGTGTGTGTGTTGTGTGTGTGTATAAAGTCAGACAAATACATAGTCTATGTATTTGTCTGACTTTATTCAAGTTTAAAAGGCTGTGCCAGTCTTGAATAAAAGTTACTCTGTGTTAGGTTTTCCTATGGGAGCAAAAAATACCCCACTTGTTTACTACTGTTTATCGTTTACTGTTCCCTGCCTCATTTCATTTCCGATTTTGTTTTGATTAAATTGAGGTTATTTGTATTTGTTTCTGTCCGTCTGTGTGTTTGTCTTTTGATCTCCCTTGCATCTTTGGGTGGATCCTCAAGCGTAGGCTCAAAAGATTGTCCCCTACATTTTATATTATTTGCATAATGTCTTTAGTTTTTCAGCAACTTTTTTCCTCCCCACACTTTCGTTTGGTTTCATTTACTACTCTTCACTGGCTGCTTTGGGGGTGCTACTGGATTCTTTTTTTAACCCTTGGTGGTAAGAACACCACAGTATTATGGAATGTGGTGTGTCTCTATTTGACGCCAGGAGCGCAGACACAACCAGCCGTGTCTCCCTGATGAGTTCCGATCCAGAGGACGAAAGGCCTCGGAGCAGGCAATACAAATATATCTGCCTTCAAAAGGGATTGCAATAGTTCCCTTATGCAGCTAGTGAAGAGTTTTCATATCTGTAACACATTTCTTAATTTCATGTTCCCAGTTTTTCTCCATCTTCAACCCCCCCCCCTCCTTAAGTCCAAATCTTTGCCAAGTCATTACTTTGAAGACAGTTCAGTTGTTGGCCTGCGCTTGTTTTTTTTTCCCCCACTATTAGATTGTTCGTCTATGGGCTGTGCCAGTCTTGAATAAAAGTTACTCTGTGTTAGGTTTTCTTATGGGAGCAAAAAATACCCCACTTGTTTACTGTTCATCTTTCTCAAGCTGAAGCTCCTCCTCCTCTTCCTCCCCCACCCCTCTCTTCTCTCCCTCCCAGGTACGAGATAATTAAACGTATTGAGAAAAGGTAGAAACAGGGTGGGTATACTATGGTACCGTCTGTCCATCACACCCTTGACCCGCATGGGGAGAGGAGGACAGGGAGGGGGGGGGGGGGGGGGACGAGGGAAGACGGAGGAAACGAGGGGTGAGGGGAGGAAGAAGTATTTGGCGGAGGGTGGGGGGATAGGGAAGGGGACGGCATGCCGGTTATGAAAGCGATGGACTGTTCAGACCGTTTCCATGGCAGATGACATTGACTGCCGTTTAATGTCTCTCATCTGAAGGTACCGGGTGTGCTCAGGTGACCTGTGTGTGTGTGTGTGTTGCATGTGTGTGTGTATATGCGTGTGTGCAAGCGTGCGTACATGCGCGCGCGCGGTGTGTGTGTGTGCCATATGGTACCCATGTGAAAAAACGCATGGGCACATGTGGTACCCGGCCACTGCCCACTAGGTGTGAGCGCGCATGCGCATTGCTTTGTTAACCAATCAGGAGAGAGAGAGACAGACAGACAGACAGAGAGAGAGGAGAGGAGATTTGGCCTTGTCCACCCGTCCCCGCCACGACAGTCACCAGTAACGTGAAGCCAACGCACACATCATGCACAAACCTCAGCTTCGTCCATAGTCAACATTGAACATCGCACAGGGTCATACTCCAGGCCGGGACTCTCTCTGTCTCTTTTCTTCTCTCTCTCTCTCTCTCTCTCTCTCTCTCTCTCTCTCGTACTTTGGTACTTCTTCCCATTTCTCATGTCCTTCCCGCCTTAATCCTTTTCCTCTCTCTCTCCTCTCATCCTCTCTCTCTCTCTCTCCTCTGTTCCATTTTTGTATGTGTGTACTTTTTCATACTCATTGTATTGTGTGTTTTATACATGCTAATTGTTGTCCATTATAGTACATTTCTATACGCCCCCCCCCCCCCCCCCCCTTTCTCGCTCCTCTTCTTCCCCCTATTTTTTTTCTTTCTTTTATCTTTTCTTTTCATTTGACATTCCATTATGAGTGCTTGAACGGTTTGTTGTTTTGTTTTGTTCATACATTATTTCATTTCACCGCATATTGTTGTCCCCTACTCAGGACGAGGACTGGATGTTAAAAAAACAACAACAACAAAAGACAACAGCGCATGACTGCTTATCTATTATCCTAGTAAATAAAGAATTGACTCTCTCACCAGCCGCCGTGGCGAAGTGGTTAGCGTCGCGGACTCCCGGCTGGGAGGTCGTGGGTTCGAATCCCATCAGAGTCATGTGGGTTTTTTCTGCCCCGACCGGCTCCTACCCAGAGTTGAGTTTGCTGCGGACTCAGTTGGGAAGACTGGGACCACACAGTCGAGTTTCATCCACTTAATGGATGCGTTTCTGAGAGAGTTGCTCAAATTTCCTGACCAACACTGCAGGTGCCTGTATCTCTCAGGCCTGGTTGACGCCGGGATATATTATGAAAGGAAGCGTAGAGTACAGCCCTGTCATGTAGTCTCAGACCGAAATGGAAATCCGTAGCATCATCTTAATCATCCTCATCCTCATCAATCAGCATTAAAAAAAAGAAAAAAAAAGTTTCAAATTCTGTGACCCTTCATGCCCTGCTCTCATGGTGACCTCAATTTCGATGTCCTCTCCACGTCTATTCCTCGGTTTGGTTCCGTCGGGTCACCGGTATCGGCGAGTCCATGGGGCTGTCGTTGGACGGACGTGGTGGCGCCCTCCGGAGGGAGAGCTCACTCACGCCGGCTCCGCGACTAAGCAATTATTGTCGTCAGTAGGGGGCTTAGTAGGTGGTGTCCTGCGTATGTTAGATCAGAACAGGCGCCACTAAACACCACCGAAGTGACTCGGCGGCAGTGCAGTGTCTCCTCCGGTGGGATGCCTCTCGACGACCTGACATTGACTGCTCCCTGTGGATTGCCGGTGCTGGGGCTGCGCGGGGCCGGCCGGCCTGTGGATGTGGACGAGGTGTCGGAATGAGCGGCGTGGGTGCTCTGCCTCTGAGGTGGCGCAGAAGTTGGGACAGCAAAAAAAAAAAAAAGAATTGACTCTCTCTCTCTCCCTCTCTCTCTCTCTCTCTCTCTCTCTCTCTCTCTCCCTATGCTCCACACCCACACCCATCCCTGCCCCCACTCTCCCGGTTCCGACCAGCCATGAAATGGTCGATGTGGACGACCACTACACAACAGAAACCTGAAGAACTCGGTTCCTGTGACTGACTTCAATCGTATCTCCGCAGAAGACAAAATTGAGGCTTGAAGACAAAATTGATGATTTAGAAAATCGTTCCCGTCGAAACAATTTGATTTTGGGTGGACTGTTTAACAGATGGAAACGATTCCTGGGAACAGTGTGAGGCTAAAGTGCGCTCCATCATTAAAGACAACATGAAAATCGCAAAAGATGCGGGAATCGAATGAGCGCGTCCCTTGGGGAAAACAGGGTGACGTTGAAGTTTCTGTCCTTCAGAGATCGGGATCTGGTGATGTCACGGGCCGGATACCTGAAAGGAAGTGACCCCCATCTATATGTGAGAGAGGATGGGTCGGAAAAAGTCCGGAGTGAACCAAAAGGACCGTTAGCCTGAGAAAAGAAATGCGCGACAACAACAAGAGGGCTGTGATTAGATACAAGCTCCGAACGGAAGATGGCGTCTTTACCTTTGACCTGAAGAAAAAAGAAAATAGGGAAGTTTGACGGCAACACTCCTCGCTCACTCCCAGGAAGATTTCCAGCCCATCCCCCAAGTCAGAACAGAGAGGCAGCGGCGGCAGGCGTGTCGGGAAAGGCAGATGACGGATCAACCGGCAGTGGACACGACAGCAACATGACCGTTGACGACAGCACGGCCACAGGTCAGCGTACGCCCACACAGCAAGTAGACGACAGGCTGTACTCTAGCGTGGTGAGGGAGGACAGCCATAGAGGACGGGGAAGACCACACCAGCTCCAGGCGTCATCCCGACCAGTGCTGGGACAGGGCTGGGTTCACGGTACGCGGGCCAGAGGAGGAGTTCGATCTTGTCCCCCTGCATCGCACCACGACAGGCAAAACTCCGGTGTTACCAGCTTCGGGGGACGTCGGGACTTAGGAAAGATTCCCGATTGACCACTACCCTAAAATAGGGGTGTGGCCAGTGCCCACGGACAATCAGTGAAGGTAGGAAACTGGACATGCTTACATTGAATGTGGAGAGGTTACTTCATCGTCTAGATTCGGATGATTTCATGAGCTTTCTTGAAACGTTCGATAGTTTTTGTCTCACAGAAACTTTCGTAGATTTTGATTTCCAATCGCATAAATTTTAGGACTATTGTTTTGTATCTTTTTTTTGCAAGAAAATTAACGCGTAGGGGAAGAAAATCGGGCGGGGTTGTTGTTGGATACAGAAGTGTTTTAAGCGAGAGGATAAAGGTGATCACACCCCATTATGAAAACTTGTTTGTCTGCAGTTAGATCGTTGTTTGGAACATCCAAGGACGTAATGTTCATAGGAACGTACATTCCTCCAAGTGATTCAAATGCATGCAACCTTCCACAAAATGGATTTAGAATTGAAACCCTTGAAAGTTGTGTTAATACCATGTATGAAAGATTTGAGGACTTCTACTTATTTATTTGTGGTGACCTAAATGCACGAACAGCTAGTCTGAATGGTTTGACCAATGTGGATGTTGACCTGTTTAGTCATAATGATGAAGTATTTGTATCAAGACGTTCTCAAGATTCAACGGTTAATTTATTTGGGTCTCAATTGATTGAATTCTGTAGTATGTTCCAATGTTCTATTCTCAACGGAATGTGTGAGAAAGATTTTGATGACGGCTTTACGTACATTTGTCGCACAGGGGGTAGTGTTATTGACTACTTTATCATATCTAATGAACTACATGATCATGATTTTGTTTGTTCTTTCAAGATAATCGATACGGTCGGGTCTACTCATTTGCCAGTATCAGCCACGTTTGGTACCTGTACTAGTACCCGTTTCAGAAAACAAAAATGATAAACAGGGTGCTTGGGGAAAAAAAGCTATGTTGGGCAAAGGAGAAAGGAAGAGGAGTTCCTTGTCAAGTTTTCTTCTCCTGAGACAGAGGAGGAGCTTCACCGAGCTGCCAATGACATTGAGACAAACACTGAGTAAGCCTTGACAAGATTTGTAGGATGTCTGTTGAATGCGTCATCATGTATGAAAAAGCGAGTCAGAACAGGCATCGACCTTGAAAATAAAGGGCCCCCTTGGTTCGATAAAGAGAGAGTAGACAAATTTTCCTTGTATTCTATGAGGACAAATAAAATATCCTGTATCGTGTATCGTGCAAGAAGCTAAGCAAAAAGCTCGTCAACTTTTAAATACATACAGAAAATCTGTGAAAAGGAAGGAAAAGTATTCAGATATAAAGGAACCACAGAGTAATGAGAAAGTAGAAAAAGGAAATGGTAATAATGGCGACGAAGGTAGGGTAATCGAGAAAAGACATCTAGTTGCCTTTGTAGAAGCAAGGCAGAATTACCGACACTTAAAACAAGGGGAAAAAAAATCAGCGTATAAAAAGGAAAGAGCGAATAGACTGAATAATGCTGTTCATGACGCTAAATTATTCTGGTTCTGAAGTAAGATTAAATACATATACGCATAAAAAGAAGACAGGCGAAAACATAACATTAGAACAATGGTACTGACATTTTTAAAGCTGTTTTTTTAGGACGGAAGAGGCGGAGGGGCAGAGAATTCTTGCCAACAGGTATGTTGATGAAGATACAGTCGATGAACTAAATGTTCCTATTACTGAGGAAGAAATTAGAAAGGCTTTTTGTGGGCTAAAGACTGACAAAACCGTGTGTGGTGTGTGTGTGTGTGTGTGTTTGGTGTGTGTGTGTGTTGTGAGAGAGAGAAATACAGGATACTAGATGATATACAACCGCACACAATCAAATGCTTATCCACCCCCTCGCCAAACACGGTGGCAGACCTCCCCAAAGCCAAACGCAACATGGGGGGCCAAATCTAAATCCATCGTCCTCGAGAGCTGACCAATTTCCTCTCCCCCCCCCCCCCCCCCCCCCCCAATGTCCTATTCCATGATCTCCGTACCTCCTTCCCATAGTCCCCTTTCTTCCCACCCCCCTCTCCCCCACCGCCCTCTCTCTTCTGCATGCCAAAGTGCTTTCAACGTCCCTCTTCCCCACTCACTGACAACAGCATTGAGAGAGAGAAAGAGACAGCAACAAACAGACCCAGAACAGACAACAGATGTACAGAGAGAGAGAGAGAAGAGAAGAAGAAGAAAGAGACAGACGACAAAAACAGACAGACGACAGACAGACAGATGGTCACAAGAGAACAGAGAGAGAGAGAGAGACAGACAGACAGACAGACGACAGACAAGAGGAGACGGGACAGACAGACACGAATATCAACAAGTGCCGTCCAACTATAACAGGACGAAGTGACAGCGTTTTAAAGGGGTTCGAGTATTTACAGACGGGGCGCAATCACACTGTCTGGAGATTTCTGTCTGTCTGAATTATTCTCCCCATTTTTCCTTCACGTGGCCATCAAGGCGCCACCAGGTGGTTCCAAGCAGACAGATGAAGATCAAAGAAAGGGGACTTTTTGGGGGGCTGCCAGCTGGTGCGGTAAAGACGGGTCGCGGGTGAGTGAAACAGGCCTTAATTGTGAGGGTAAAGCTAAGGGGGAGAAGGTCATGGTATTTGAAGATCGTTTTGTGATTTCATCGGTGGGAAAAAAAAATTCTCCCCCCAAAAACAAGGGAAATGATTGGTAGGGAGTTGTTTCTTTTGGTCATTATGGGGTTTAAACATCAAATGCTGGCTCAAATCGGGGTAGGGCCTCAAAACGTTTACATGGATTATAGTGTTGCAGTGCCAGATCCTCTCCACCCCCCCAGTCTCTCTTCCCGCCTCTCTCTTCCCCTTCCCTCCCTCCCTCTGCTTCTTCTGTGATTACGCTGCATTTCATATCGTGCTTAAGACAGAGGACAAATTTCCAACAACAAAAATTAAAAGGGAAGGGGTTGGAGGGGGGGTGGGGTGGGGGGGAGTGCACCTTAAATCCGACCCGCACTAAAAATTCCACGGTTTCTTTCCTGAGCGACATCTGTGATTCCCCCAATTTTCGGCTTGAATCGCTTCAGCGTTTTGGCGGATCTTATTGGCAGACGGGCAGACAGAGAGAAAAGACAGACAACCGACAGACAGGCGCCGGAGGAAACATAATCTCTTCGGTTGAACACACACACACACACGCACGCAACGCACAAACGTGCGCACACGAACGCCTTGAAACGCACGCTCGAAAAGCACCACCAACACACACACCCACGTGCGAAACGCATGCACGCTCGCTCGCTCGCTCGCACGCACGCACGCCCCGCACACACACACACACACACACACTGCGCACCCCAAGAAACCCGCTCTCACACACACCACACACACACACACACACAACAAAAGAGCGTGCTTGCTGTGAGGAAGGGACCTTTCTGTATTGAGGCAGTGTGGTCTGGGTTGTCCAAGTTGTTCAATCCTCACATCTGGCGCTTTACCTATGTCAGATTTAACGCCTTTTAAGGATCTCACCTGGTGAAAAACACGCAACAACAACAACAACAACAAGAGCCAAAACAACAAACAATTACAACAACAACAACAACAACAGCAATAACAACAACAACAAAAACAACAACCGTGGGACGTTAAATAGGAACACCAAAGATCACGCACATCTAAAATATTACATAAACATACTGACTTTAAATTGCAATACGTGCCCGATCGCGCGTGCCCTACACACACACCCAAAAGCGCGCGCGCCGCGCGCATCGCGCGCATACATCTCACCAAAACACACACACACGCGCGCGCGCACACACACACATTCACACACCCCCACGCGCCCCCACACGCACACGCAAAACACACACCCCACACAAAACACAGTCTGGGGACAGCACAAACGGGGGCCGCCCTGTTAAAAAAAAAAAGTGGCACGTGAGAAAGAATCGACTGCCTCCCACTCGAACCCCGGGGTTCCAAACTATGGCTACCTTCACGAATCAAACCGCCACAAAAATGATTGATTAAAAAACAAAATCAAATAAAAATAAAGTCGTGAATGCCTACACCCACGGGGCCCTGTTTCCAGGGTTGTCCGGGGACCTGAACGAGTGGGTGGAGCATGGGTTGTGAGGGGGGGAAGGACTTGGAGGAGGAGGAGGAGGAGAGAGGGGGGGGGGGGGGGGGGGGGGGGGGGGGCGAAAGTGGGAGAGGGAGGGGGTGTGGAGAAATGTGAGACCCCATCAGAGTTTGAACCGAAGAAAAAAAAACCTCCCCTTACCTGGCTGTTTAAAACGGATATTGAACCTTTGACCTCCCCCCCCCCCCCCCCCCCCCCACCTTCTTCCCACCTCTTCTTCTTTTTAAAAATGTTACGATTTTTCACAAGTATTTAAAATCAGCTGTTATTCTAAAAGACAATCTCTTTTTTTTTTTTTTTTTTTTTTTTTACTTCAAGGTTGGGATGAAAATAAAAGAAAACGAGAGAGGCCAGGGTTTCGGTTTCATTGCCAGAAAAAAAAAAAAAAAAAAAAAAAACCACCCTAAAATCAGGATGGAGGCGGTTGGGGTGGGAAAAGGAGGGGGTAGGACAGGAGGGGGAAAAAGAGGGGAAAGGGAGAAGGGAAAGTGTACAAACCCCGACTGCTCTCCCCTCCCAGCCCCCCTCTCCCCCCCCCCCCCCCCAATAAAAGCTTGCGCCATTTGTACAACTAACTGCTCTGTTCCTCCCTAATAAAGCGTGCGCCAGCTGTACAACTGACTGCTCTGTTCCCCCCCTCCACCCCCCCCCCCACCCCCCCAATACAGCGTGCATCAACTGTAAAACTGACTGCTTCCCCCCCCACACACACACAATACAGCGCGCACCAGCTGTACAACTGACTGCTCTGTTTCCCCCCCCCCCCCCCCCCCAATACAGCGGCACCAAAATGTAAAACTGCACTACTCTTGTCCCCTCCTCCCCCCTCCCCCAATACAGCGTAAAACCAACTGTACAACAGACTACCCTCCCCCCCCCCCCCCCAATACAGCGTGCACCAGCTGTACAACTGACTACCCCCCCCCCCCCCCAATACAGCGTGCACCAGCTGTACAACTGACTACCCTCCCCCCCCCCCAATACAGCGTGCACCACTGTACAACGACTACCCTCCCCCCCCCCCCCCCCCAATACACCCCTCACCACTGTACAACTGACATACCCTCCCCCCCCCCCCCCCAATACAGCGTGCACCAGCTGTACAACTGACTACCCTCCCCCCCCCTCCCCCAATACAGCGTTGCACCAGCTGTACAAATGACTACCCCCCCCCCCCCCCCCCAATACAGCGTGCACCAGCTGTAACAACGACTACCCCCCCCCCCCAATACGCGTGCACCAGCTGTAAAAACTGACTACCCTCCCCCCCCCCCCCCCTAATACAGCGTGAGCCAGCTGTAGCAACTGACCTTACCCTCCCCCCCCCAAAACAGCGTGAGCCAGTTTGTACAACTGACTGCCCTGCCCCCCCCCCCCCACCCCCCCAATACAGCGTGCACCAGCTGTACAACTGACTACCCTCCCCCCCCCCCCCCCAATACAGCGTGAGCCAGTTGTACAACTGACTGCCCTGCCCCCCCCCCCTCCCCCATAAGCGTCACCACGACAACTGACCCCTCCCCCCAAAACACGGGGGCCATTGAAAAAGACTACCCTCCCCCCCCCCCCCAATACACGTGAGACCCGTTGTACAACTGACACCCTCCCCCCCCCCCCCCCCCCAATACAGCGTGAACCGTTTGTACAACCACTCCCGCCCCCACCCCCTCCCCCAAACAGCGTGCACCAGCGTCAACGACTGCCCTGCCCCCCCCCCCCCCCCCCCCCCCCCAAACAGCGGCACCACTTACAAATGCACCCTCCCCCCCCCCCCCCCCCCAAACAGCGGAGCCATTTTTACCACTGACTGCCCTCCCCCCCCCCCCCCCCCTCCCCCCAAAACAGCGGCACCAGCTGACAACTGACTGCCCCCCCCCCCCCCCCCCCAATACAGCCTGCACCAACTGTACACTAATGCTCAGTTCCTCATGCATGTACACACACACGTACGTGTGTATGTACGTATACATGTACACCAGTACATTGAAACACATGCGCGTGCATGTTCCCACGTATACCACCTCTTCTCTCTTCTCACTCTCTCTCTCTCTCTCTCTCTCTCTCTCTCTCTCTCTCTCTCTCTCTTTCCCCTCTCTCTCTCTCTCTCTCTCTCTCCCCCCTCTCTCTCTCTCTCTCTCCCTCCTCTCTCTCTCTCTCTCTGACCGCCCATAAGTAATACCAAGTAATCTCAAAAGCATAAATCATCCCATTTTCATGTACTTAACCAATTTGTCTTTTCTAAAAAATTTTCTCTTTTTTTTCATGTATCAAGTATCGTGATATATATAATATAATATATATATAATATATATATCACCATGGTGTGTATGTATGTAGTATGTTTGTATGTATGTTTTGTATGTGTGTATATATATATATATGTACGTGTGCGCATGATGTGTGTGCGTGTATGTATGTATGTACATGTATGTGTGTTGTCACGTCGCCGAGGGAGATGGCAAACACCAAGTCAGGGCTTCACTCCGCGTTCACACACCAACGACCATCCCGCATTCAACCTTCATCCACAAGCCCAAACACTCAGCTATGATTCATCCCTAACCACACTCACACCAAATGTAACATAAACTAACTAAATTTATTAATCACATCACAACATGCACTCCACAAGAAGAACAACAACCAATAATTTGCTAAAACTAACAGCACACAATATTACATTAACAAGGCCACGCGTACGCTGTAGACACACACACACACTGCCGACCGCTCTGCTTCCTTCTCTGTGTACCAAAAACCTGTGAAGCACACAACAATCATATCAGCCAGATGATTTCAGAAATGTATGCACCCCACAACAACAGAGTATTCAAATCATTCCAACATGCAGCAAAGCACGAATCACAATAACTCAGAATTTCAGACAAGCAAAATCATCACTAACTATGGTTCATTACTAATGTAGTTCCTTCAACGAAGGTGAAACCAAAAGTCCAAAGCGATGAAAGCTTTCCGACTGTTCTGTTCAAAAGTTCATGGAGCTCACAACGCCAAGACGATGGAGCACAATCAAAACTAAGCAGATGAACAAAAACTAACATGATGTCCACAGTATGTTGGCGGAGACGAATATGAGTCAAAGCCTTCAACAAAGAAGTTCATTCACATTCCTTGTCAGCGTTGATTCCTCGTTCTCTACAGTCTCTCTGCTTCCATTCGATGACACATTCTATTCTCCGCATTCATCCACTCTCCACAACTTACATCGGTCCATTCACCCGCTCCCTAGTCGGGAAGCCCAAGACCAGAAGTCCGTTGCTAAAACGAGGAGTCAATGGAGTCACTCCTTCCACGCCGCTCCTGTCCTTCAAAACAACAGACGTCACCCAACCGTCAGTCGGCCACCAGCGAGACAACGGCCACTCTCACCAGCTCAGGTGGGGAAGGGACCACGGCACAGCAACTAATCAGGTTCTGGGGATGACATTAAACTAACAGGTAATACTAACCCAAGTCTCCAAGGAAAACCTAAGTCCCAACTACTTGAAAACACATAGTAAAAGTTAATTAAAACACTATCTTTCTTTCCCAAACAAGAAAAATGCAAAACACCCTTTTAATTCCTCAAGAAAGAAGACAATAACATTAATATAGAATTAACTTGAACAAATTTTGACAATGTTATTCAAAGGGAAATAATTCAACAAGTGTTTATATGTATGACATTGACCTTGAAGGTCAACCTCCGCCGGTCATCATGACCTTGGCCAATTATAACAAGTTCCCAACAGCAAAGAGAACTAACTGTCAAAATGTCGGCACGCACTTTCTAAATAACAACCGAAATTTATATAAAGCAAAGATTATACGATACTACCGACTTCCAACACTTAACTACAAATTAAATGTGTTTTTTTTTTTTCCAAAACAAAACAACCCTCATGCAAACCCATACAGACTAGTTCAATATAACTATCCACTTGCTTTTCCCAAACTTCACGGAAAAAAAACACTGTTCCCTTCTCTATTTTCTACTAAAATACATAACAAAATTAAAACCGGGCGAAGGGAAGTTACTCCGTCTCGCCAAAGCAAAGTGAAAATCTCCCAAATCTCACACGTTCACAAATACACACGCTTTCTACCCACAACATTTTCTCGCACTCACGTTAAAATACACAAGCATAAAACCATAAATGCCAGAAAGCATGAAACAAAAGAGGAAAATTATAACTGAATACATTGAACCATGCGCACACAGACACAAACGCACAAACAATAGACTTCCGAATCCAGAGACGAACAACGCAAAAGTTCCAAACCTGAAACCCGAGATGGACCCACGACCAGGCGCACAGAAAAACTGATGAACGCCCACGAAATTGGGGGACAATAATGTCCAAGCCACAACTCCACCACTGTGGGAACAGGAGTTCCAGGCCAAGCACAGCATACGTCGTGTGAGGAAACTTCTCGTCTCTCGACTGACTCGTCACACACAAGTGACCTCCCCTGTCTACCTGAACTCAGTTCAGGCCACGTCCAAATTCAAACCGGTTTGGGGGGTCTCTGGGAACGGAGTATCTAAGGGAAACACACACGCACGCTTGCATGCAACTAAAAATAACACGCACTGGCACACAACTTCCAAACACAATGTTTTATTTTCAGCCTAGCTATCACACACGTTCCTAAGGTACACAGTCGGAGGAGCAAATCTAACCCTGTATCGTGACATGTGTATATGTATATGTATGGAGGTATGTGTATATATATATAAAATATATACATATATATATATATGTATATATATATGTATATATATATATATATGTGTGAGTGTGTGTGTGTGTGTGTGTGTGTGTGTGGTGTATGCATAAGTGTGTGTGTGGGTATATATATGTGTGCATATGGATATAATCTTATGAAAAATGATTATATTTGTCCCCTTTTTTTACTCTCTCTCTCTCTCTCTCTCTCCTTCTCTCTCTCTCTCCTCTCTCTCTCTCTCTTTTCTGTCTGTCTCTGTCTGTGCATGTGTGCGTGTGTATGTTCCGAATTCCGTACATATTTTGTCATGTCATTTAACTGTCTGATTTTATACAGGCTAATTATTGTACGTTTTAGTACAGCTCCATTTCAAATCATTACATCTCATGCTGTTCCCCCTCTCCCTTCCATCCTATCTCTCTCTCTCTCTCTCTCTTTTTTTTTTCTCCCCCCCCCCCCCCCCCCCCCCTCCCCCAATGTCATCTCACTTGTTTAATACGTTCTACTATTTTCATGCCTTGCGAAAAATGAATGCATGTGGTGCCTTGCTCTCTCTCTCTCTCTCTCTCTCTCTCTCTCTCTCTCTTTTCTCTCTCTCTCTCTCTCTCTCTCTCTCTCTCTCTCTCTCTCTCCCCTCTCTCTGTGCGTGCAAACGTGCGTGTATTTGTGTGTTCAAAAATATGTACGCACTTTGTCATATTCACTTCACTGTCTGTTTTCATACATGCCAATCTTGTACGTTGTAGTACACTTACATATGTTTCCCCAGCCCACCTCACTCCCTACCCCGCTCTCTCCTTCCTCTTCATTATTATTATTCTCATTTATATTTTTTTAAATTTTTTTTGTTATTATTATTTTTTGTTGTTGTTTTGTTTATTATTATTCTTATTTTTTGTTTTGTTTTCATTTATCTTCTATTTTCATTTGATGTTCCTCTATGATTACATGACCGCTTTGCTTGCTTCTTTGATTTCTTACATTAATTGATTTCACTGCATGTTGTAGTCCCTACTCAGGGCGAGGACTGGATGTAAAAAAGCACGTTAGTGCTTATCTATTATCCTCGTAAATATAGAATTTTGTCTTGTCTTGTCTTGTCTTGTCTCTGATACGATGATAAATGATAACGACAATGCGAAAGCCGTAATGTGTCAGTAGATTTGTCCTCCATATTGTGTGCATCCATGAAACATCTCTCTCTCTCTCTCTCTCTCTCTCTCTCTCTCTCTCTCTCTCTCTCTCTCTCTGATACGATAAAATATAACGACAATGAGAAAGCCGAAATGTGTCAGTAGATTTGTCCTCCAGATTGTAGGCATCCATGAAACATAGGTCAGAGGGCACAGTGGCCTCTCAGTTCATGTTCATTTGATTTTTCTCCGTGACTGCCACACCATTAACTGGCTTCCGCCTCCCGAACCAGAAACAATTAGGCCAAGTCAGTGAAAACCAATCAATGTCAAACGGTGACCCGTAGACATGTCTGCCTGCCACCCCAGTCATGCTAACGAGCACCTGCCGCTCCTGTCCGCACGCGCAGCGCGTTGCTTCAACCCGGTATTTTAATTGGTGACCTTTTCCATGGTATGGTACAGCTTGCGCGTCGAAAGTGTTAAAACTTTAAGTTTTGTTTTTTTTAATGAAAAGAGAAATGTGTGTGTGTGTGTGTGTGTGTGTGTGTGTGGTGGCGTGCGTGCGTGCGTGGTCGTGCGTGCGTGCGTGCGTGCGTTGCGTGCGTGCGTGCGTGCGTGCGTGTTTTGATGCTCTTGTTGTCCTTGATGTTTGTTTGTTGTCTGTTTTGTTTTTTTTTTTGTTACCCCAGATTTTCTTGTTCGTCGTGAACGACGCTATATTCGACGCCACGATCAATATCATTCTTATGGTCTTTACTATTATCATTAATGTTGTTGTTATCACTATTATCCACTGTGATAATGGCGCTTTGTGATGACATCATATATGTTAGTTGTCATGTTTCACATATGTTCACGAAAACACGTTTCAAAAAATCGATTACATACACATACCCACCGCACCATTGGAGAAAAGAACGAAGACTAAGATGTATATAATATGATACTTAATGATTGTTCGATAGGTCATTGCCCTGAGGAGTAAAAACGAAACAGGGAGAGAGAGGAGAGAGAGAGAGAGAGGAAGAGAGAGAGAGAGAGAGAGAGAGAGAGAGAGAGAGAGAGAGACAGACAGACAGAGACAGACAGACAGACAGACAGACAGACAGACAGAGAGACAAACACAGAGAGAGAGGGAGAGAGAGAGAGAGGGAGAGAGGGGGGGGGTGAGAGACAGAGTGAGCGACAGAGACAGAGAGGGAGGAGACAGAGACGCAGAGAGAGAGAGAGAGAGAGGAGAGAGAGAGAGAGAGAGAGAGAGAGAGAGAGAGAGAGAGAGAGAGAGAGAGAGAGAGAGAGAATAACAACAAGAACAACAAACCGGCACACCGATTCAATGACAAAACCAAACCAAACAACAACAGGAAACGTGCACCACAACAGGAACGGCGTTACCGCGCGCAATGTCACATTGCCATTTCTGCCCTGTGCTTCAGTAATGATCGTCCTACAAAAGTCATTTTCAGTTACGATGTCATTACAGTCCAGATGACCACGCAGGGGCCTCCCAAATCAGGACTGCTACCTCGCATAACATGAACATCCTGTGTTGGAACCAACACACTTAAAAAGATCCACCCACCACATACAATCATCTGCACCGAGTCATTACAGAATAGCTGGGAACCATCTCAAACAATGCCGCACTGTCTACGAGCCCTGCGCGTGCACCATTCCGCTTGATTCGTTTGCGTGCACGTTGAAACTAAGCGAAAACAGTAATGAGGAAAAGCAACAAAACCCTAGTCCCACGAGGTAAGGTAATGTAAGGTCATGTTGCTTGTAGCCCAGCCGATCGCAAAAGACCAGATCAAGGCTGTCATCGCGTTCACGGCAACTCACAAGTCATTTCAACAACAACAACAACAAAATTCTTTAACACAACTTTTTAAACTACACCTTCTAGAAACCCACTGGAATGAAAACCTTAGATCTGATGAAAAATGTGAATCTCTTTCAGAAATTCAAAGATCACATCAGGCGGGACATTTCCACACACACACACACACAAAACATAGAAAGGCTATAATGGCAAATCAATGCAACGGAGCGTCAGTGTCCTCTCGCTATACAAAGCGTCCAGTCACACTATGGCAACAGAGAGAAAAACACCCTGACATGTAAATCGGATCGTCAGGTGGATGGGGGGGGGGGGGGGGGGTGGAGTTGAAGAGGAGGTGGGGGTGGGGGTGGGATGTGGGGGTGGGGGGAGGGGCGTCAAAAGACTTTGCAGAACAAAGACTGACGAAAGAGTCACAAAGAGAAAAAAAAACAGTGGATGACAGTTTTGACAGTTTGAAAAAAAAAAAAAAAGAAGAAGCAAAGCAGTTAAAGAGTCACAAAGGCAACAATAGCGGACGACAGTTAAAAATACAACAAAGAGATTTTTATTTTTAAAAAAAGAAAAGAAAAGAAAAAGCAACATGTGCACCCAGACCTCGACTGATATCCCCTTTTTCAATTTCTTGATTATTGACAAAACAGATGGGAGCAAGGGGGTTATGTTTTTTTCTTCTTTGGCGGTGACGTCCATGGCGTAAGTTTGGTTTCATTAAGATTCAATGACTTATGATTTACATCGTACTTAACACCTCCACATTCTTTCATGCTAGCGAGAAAAAAACTTTTTAAGTTGAAGCTGTTTGTGTAGACTAGTAATATCACAAAAGAATTCCAACAAGGGGTATCACTAACACAAAACTGAGAAACAGGAGTGGGCCTGATACAGAGCCCTGGGATACCCCATGTGGGACAGGTAACATATCTGTGGAGTTGATAACACAAGCAGCTTGTCGACGACTCTCTGTGAATAATGAGACCATCTGGGGAGTGTTTTCTGTTACATCGTACAATGACAGCTTCCTGCACTATAACTTGTTGTCATCATCATCATCATCATCATTCTCTTGCCCATGATGGGCGTAGAGGAGAGATGAGAGACACTCTCGAAGCCAGGCACCGCCATCCGGCCCTGTCCTCTGCCTGTCGCATCAGCGTGGGGCCATCCATCCTGGTCCATTCTTTGATGTTGTCCATCCAGCATTTGGTTTGTCGTCCCCTTCGTCTGCCGCCTTCCAGCGTGCCCTGGATGACTGTTTTGGGCAGTGAATTGTGGCGTATGACATGCCCAAACCACGACAGCTTCCTCTTCTTGACTGTTGCCAAGAGGGGTTCTTGGGGCCTGCAAGTGATGTTATTTGGCTCCTCACAAGGTCGTTTGTCTTCCGGTCTTGCCAAGAGATCCCGAGCAAGCGCCTGAAGCATTTAGTTTCAAACGTCTGGATTCTCTTGGTGGTCTCTGCTGTCATGGTCCAGCTTTCGCAGCCATACAGCAGGATGGACAGCACCAGGACTTGTACAGCTTCATCTTTGTAGGAAAGCTGATCTCCCTGCTCTTCCAGATCTTGTTTAGCTTTGCCATTGCTGCTGTTGCGATCGCTAGTCTGGTCTTGATTTCTGTTGTAGAGCGACCGTCTTTGGTGAGAGTGGCGCCAAGGTATTTGAAAGCGCCCACTTCTTCAAGCTGTTGTCCGTTCATGTAGATTTCAGCATGGGTGTTGGTTGTGCTGTTGACCAGGACTTTGCTTTTTTCTGTGCTCACTTCCATTCCATATGCACCTGCCCTTTCTTCCAGTCTCTTTGTCAGGTCTTGTAGTTCTTCGTTGCTGCCTCCCATCAGGTCGATGTCATCTGCGAACCTCAGATTATTGATGGTTCTTCCTCCGATGGAGACAGTGGAGTGGAAGTCATGGAGGGTTTCACGCATGATGTTTTCCAGGAAAAGATTGAACAGTACGGGAGATAGCAGGCAGCCTTGACGGACTCCAACTGTGGTCTTGAAGTAGTCCCCTATCTGGTTGTTGAGGAGGACTGCGCTGCTGGCGGTGTTATACAGCGCCTGGATGGTTTGGACGAGACCCTCCTCTATGCCAAACTTTCTGAGCACCTGCCACAGACCCTTGTGCCACACCCTGTCAAACGCTTTCCTAAAGTCAATGAAGTTGTGGAACAGGTCTCTCTGATGTTGTAGATGTTTCTCCATCAGTATCCGGCAGGTGAAGATCTGTTCTACTGTGCTTCTGCCTGCCCTGAATCCAGCTTGTTCTTCCGCCAGGTGTTCTTCCGCCTCTTTCTTCAGTCGATTCAAGATGACCCTGAGCATGATTTTACTGGTGTGGCTAATGAGACTTATTGTTCTGTAGTTCTGGCATTGGCGTAGATTTCCCTTTTTGGGCAGGGGGATGATGAGTGATTGAGTCCATTCTGTGGGCCACTGTTTTGTCTCCCAGATCTTCTGACAAATCGATGTTACTAGAGTGACCAATTCCTTCCCCCCATGTTTGAGCAGCTCTGCTGGAATATTGTCTGCTCCAGGTGATTTCCCTGCCGGAAGGCTGCCGATGGCTTCTTCCACTTCTTCTCTCATCACTGGTAGTGGTGAGGATTCCCTTGATGGTGTTGAGTCCCCCTCAAACAGACTGTCGTCAGGCTGTATAGGGTAGTTGTAAAGTTCTTGGCAGTACTGATCCATCTGTTCAAAACAGCGGAGCTTTCTGTCAGCAGCTCGCCTGAGGTATCCTCGATGACTGACGATCTGTTTTGCTGCGTCTTGGTGAGGTTTTTCAGTGTGGTGAAGGCATGTTTGCTGTTTCCCTTTTTCATGCCTTTCTCGATGTTCTCGCACTGATTATTGATCCATTGTTCTTTGGCTTCAATCATTTCCTTCTTTACAAGGTTGTTGGTTTTTCGATACTGTGCGGCTTGTTCAGGGCTGGAATTCTTCGTATTCTTGTTGTCAGTGGCGTTAAAAGCCTTCGCAAAATCGACAAATAGCCATTCATCTTCTTGATTTGCAAGTGCTGAATGACAGGATTTTTTTCTGAAAGGCCTTGATTTTCATTTAACAGATTGTTGGAGTCAAGGCGGTGATGTAGATTACTTTTTGTTTTCGGAGTTGTTGTTGCTATTGTTGATGTTGTTTTCTTTGTTTTGGGGGAAGGGGTACACAACTAGCAAAACAGATATAGGACTGTAACTCGATGGCTCAGAATTACCTCAATACTTAAAAGAGTATTACTTTTACAACTTTCAACGGAAGCGGCATTCATAAACGCTACAGTCATGAGAGAGAGAGAGAGAGAGAGAGAGAGAGAGAGAGAGAGAGAGAGAGAGAGAGAGAGAGAGAGAGAGAGAGAGAGAGAGAGGGAGGGAGGAGAGAGAGAGAGAAGAGAGAGAGAGAGAGAGAGAGAGAGAGAGAGAGAGAGAGAGAGAGACGGTGGGGGAGGGGGCGTGAGGGTGTGGGAGCGTGGGCGGGTAGAGAGGGAGAGTGAGAAGAGACAGTCTGGGTAGGAAAGATAAGAAGGGAGGGAGAGGGTGGTGCAGGAGCTATTGTTCAACAAGACAGCAGAACTGTGACCCTATTGTCTTGCATACGTTCTATTGTCTTAGATACAAGTGGAGCCAAACATGCACTCCGGCGAATGTGTGTGTGTAGGTGTGTGTGTGTGTGTGTGTGTGTGTGTGTGTGTGTGTGTGTGTGTGTGGTGCGTGCGTGCGTGCGTGCGTGCGTGCGTGCGTGCGTGCGTGCGTGCGTACGTGCGTGCGTGCGTGCGTGAGTGAGTGTGAGCGAGTGTGTGTGAGTGTGTGCGTGCGTGCGTGCGTGCGTGCGTGCGTGCGTGCGTGCGTGTGTGTGTGTGTGCGCGCGCGCGCGCGCACGCGCTCGTGCGTGCGTTTGAGTGAATGGGTGTCTCTATTTCGAATATGTACGTAAGTGAAAGTTTTTGTGTGTGTATGTATAGTGACTTGGAGTTTAACACCCCATTAAATGTTTTATAAAGGAAGAGAGTAGATGAGAGGGTGGGATTGTGGAGACGAAGAGAGAGAGAGAGAGAGAGAGAGAGAGAGAGAGAGAGAGAGAGAGAGAGAGAGAGAGAGAGAGAGAGACAGAGAGAGAGGGAGAGGCAGACAGACAGAGAGACAGACAGACAGACAGACAGACAGACAGGACAGAGTGATTTTTCAAGACCCTTTTCAGTATAAGCCATGTTTGAGGTCATATAATTGTCACATCTGTGTAAGTTACACTTTACGTGAAAAAAAGACGTTAAAACAAGCAAAGAAAGCAGAACACAGCGACTCCAAAAGGTCAAAGATCAACTTCCAAGTCCTTCCAGACACTGACAAGGAACGTATCGTTTATCTGTTGCAACAAGGACAGGAACTGGAGAGGCGGTAAATCATTCTGTAACAGGGGAAAGAGAATCAAAGAAAGAAGGAAGTGAGGGAAGGGGGGTGGGCTGGGGAGAAAGAAAAGAAGAAAAAAAGATGGAATGGAATCAAGAAGAAGAGGAAAGGGTTTTTTCTTTTTTCTTCTTTTTTATTTTTTAATGGGGGAAAAAAACGAAGAAAGTGCGCGTACGTGTAATTTCATCCTAATCGATCTGAATCTTCTCAGACGCCAACATCGGTGTGAGACCGAAAGGCAACTGGAACTGGAACTGGAACTGGAACTTCAGATCTGATGTCGGCAGGAAGACAACCGCGGCGGCGGAAACTTCAAGGACGTACTCATTTTTCCTTCAGGGAACGCGCACCTCCAGTTCCAACCTTTGGGAAAGGTCAAGCTAAAGAACCAGTTAGCCCTCAGTGCCATACCTTGATGAGGGTTACACCAGAACAGCAATTATCACCGCATGAAGAGAAGAAGAAGAAGAAGAAGAAGAAGAAGAAGAAGAAAAGAAAAGAAGAAGAAAAAGCAAAGACGATGACGATGACGATGCGATGACGAAGAAGACGACGATGGCAAAGAAGAAGACGAAGAAGACAACGACGACGACGACGACGACGAAGAAGAAGAAGGAGAAGAAGAAAAAGAAGAAAACGATGATGAAGACGAAGAAGAAGAAGAAGAAAAAGAAGACGGAGAAGAAGAAGAAGAAGAAGAAAGCAGCCCCGGTTCCTTGTTTCGTATTAAAAACGTAGAAACTAGCAGGGAAACATTCCCATTTCAACTCTCAACTTGAACCACATTTTTTTTAAAGTTTGGTACGGACCCGAATTTCTTAGGGTTAAACACAAAGTATCTATTACAAGGGGAAATAAAGACGAACCACGCACCATAGGCAGTGACCTCGACCGAAAGCAGATAAATCTTTACACAAACGGAGGGGTTGACAACCCATCCCTTTACAACTCTCCCCCTCCATCTGGGCTCTGAAAACCCAGCCGCCCGATTGTCCGTGACAACGAAATCTTCTTGCGGTCAAATGGAAATTCTGTGTGCTCTTGTCCGTCGGGCAACCATTTATGACTGTGTCAGTGGGGGCCGGAATAGCTAGCTCAGTGGTAGAGCGCTGGACTCGTAAGCTTGGTGATCCTGCGGGTTCGAATCTCCGCCAGCCCGTTTCGGTACAGAGGGATTTTTTCCCCCGGAGTTAATATTGGTTCTGACTCCAGTCCTTCGAATGAGACTAAAAACTAAGGTTCCGTGTGTGAACGCACGCATAACATCTCGCACACTCGCAAAATCCCATCACCAACTTTCGGAAGAGAAGCCCTGTCTGGCCGTTGGTATGAATAACACGTTACATTTCGCATGCACCTTCCACAAAATTGGGGTAATGGCGGGATTTAAAAAAAACAAACAAACAAAAAAACCACGGTGATACACACAAAATCCCACTCCCGCTGTGGGGTAGATGGCATTTATCCTGACCTGTCTATACAGGGAGTGTCCGCAGGAGTATCAGCCTGCGTACGCAGGAAAAAAAATAACTGTGTCAGTGAAAGGGTGGCTGAGTAGACTTCAGTGCAGACCGGCCGCGTTTCCCTTCTTCTTCCAATTCCACTTCTACACCTTCATTACCACCACGCGTGCACCCCCCCCCCCCCACCCCCTCCACTCTCCCCACTGCCTTCTCTGGTTTTTACCCACAACAGAATTTTTGCAGAGTGTTGTCTCGTTGGCGTTCACGTATCTGGGCAGTGTAGTCAACCAGCAAGGGGGAACTGACGCCGATGTGACAACCCGAGAAGGAACAGCAAGAGCGGCCTTTATCACACTCACAAACATTTGGAAATATCGACTACTCACCACAAGCACGAAAATCCGCCTCTCCAATTCAAACATCAAATCTGTCCTCCTATACGGATCGGAGACCTGGAGAACTACAAAGACCACCATGCACAAACTGCAGACCTTCATTAACAGCTGCCTGTGAAAGATCGTCCACATCCACTGGCCAGAACAACGAACAACAAAGAGCTGTGGGAAATGACTAATCAACTGCCAGTAGAGCAAGACATCCGGAAAAGAAGATGGCGGTGGATAGGACACACCCTCCTAAAGCCCCCGGACAACACCACTAAAAAGCTCTGACCTGGAATCCTCAAGGCAAAAGGAAGCGAGGAAGACCAAGAAACACCTGGAGGCGGGACCTGGAGGCAGACACCAGCAGTCCAAATAAAAATATAACTAAATATATATATAAAAAATATATATAAAAATATATATATAAAAATATATATAAATATGTATAAAAAATAAATATATTTGAACAATTTAGCAGAGAGGGAAAACGAGTGCAGGCTAACAAATCCTCCATCAAAACATTAATGACTTGGCCAAGATTTGAAAGAGAAAAAAAAACCGTTGTTGTGTGGGGGGGGGGTGGGGGGGGGGGTGGGTGGGGGGGGGGGGGGGGGGTGGGGGGGGGGTGGGGGGGGGGGGGTGGGGGGGGGGGGGGGTGGGGGGGGTGGGGGGGGGGGGGGGGGGGGGGGGGGGGGGAGGAAGGGAAGAGGGAGGTGGATGTTGCTTCACTATCAGCCTATGTGACCATCCTTACCCATCCCGAAGACAGACAAATGGTTGCTTACAGCCCAGCCGACCGCAAGGCCAAATAGGCTACTGCCGAAGACAGAACAAGTTCAAATTGCCTGCCCCGTTTGAATCGGACTCCTCAGGGCTGATTGTGTCTTGTACTCCTCTTGGCATTAAACAAACAGAGATATACCACAGTCTACAATTCCGTTGTATTCTCACCACCAAGGCGATAATATAAACATACATACATACATTTTTTTGTGCATTTTACTCACTATCTTCAAACCAAGCATGACATCTCCATTCCCCTCTTTGCCTCCCCCACCCGCCTCTCTCTTCCCATGTAAGCACTCAACGAAAACAGACAAACAGAACAATAAACATAAAAAAAATCCACACGTGTGTAATCTAAGCACTTTCGACTTCAAACCCACACACTGTGTAGCAACATCAAC
The DNA here is from genome assembly GCA_018398815.1 of Conus ventricosus. Lineage (NCBI taxonomy): Eukaryota > Metazoa > Mollusca > Gastropoda > Neogastropoda > Conidae > Conus > Conus ventricosus. Next base: position 6,963,036 of record CM031609.1, on the reverse strand, counting down.
TAAAATATACTGACGCCAGTAAAAATTGCCCTAGATTTGGTATAAGTTACTGCCTGAAAATAGACAGAAAGAAGAAGAAAAGGCAGAAATTGCCCGTTGTTTGTGTATAAGTATCTGCTGGGAAAAGAAAGAAAAAGAAAAGAAAAATTGCCCGTTGTATGTGTATAATACTGCTGGAAAAGTGGAAGAAAATAAAAGGAAGAAACTAAACAAAATAAGAGAAAGTTGGGGACAACCAGGACGGACGGACGGACGGACGGGCGGCGGTCGGGCGGGGGCGCGCGGGCGCACGCACGCCACGCACGCACGCACACACACACACACACACACACACACACACACACACACACACCACACACACAGAGAGAGAGAGAGAGAGAGAGAAGAGAGAGAGAGAGGAGAGAGAGAGAGAAACTGCCAGACCAGACAGACAGACACGACAGAGAAAGAGAGAGAAGGAAAAGTTCATTTGTTCCGTCTCGATCTCTTAATAGAGGGAGGGGCAATGTTAGGGTTAGGTGGAGGAGGTACGACCCGGGGATGTGGAGGTGGTGTGATTGGAGGGGAAAGAAGGAAGGCATGTATAGCACAATACAAAAACAGTGTCAATGTAAACACCACAGACCTAAAACAACAACAACCCCATTAAAACAAACAAACAAACAAACCGAGCTTTTCATGCCGCGCACTAAAGCGCACGGGTCTTATCGAAGTTTCTGGCTATCCCACATTGTTGGTGGAGTGCAGATGCCCCCCCCCCCCCTTCCCCCCTCCCCTCCCCCTGACTCGCCAAGATAAGTAAAAGAATCAGCAGCCACTGTCTCCGATCTTCTTTTTTCCCCCGTTCCGTGTCTTGACCGATAGCGCTTTATCTCGAATCACGAAGACTGGGGTGGGGGTCAGAGTTCTGTGTGGGTGTGGGGGGGGGGTAGGGGCTAGTTAGTAACCACAGCCGTAGTCCCTTATCCCTAAGGTGTTTCTAAATATTAGGCCGAAAACAATTAAATCAAAATTATGAGAAAATGAAAAAGGGATACTGGATACCCCATAGACACACGGTGGGGAGGGTGGAGTTAAAGACCGAGAGGACCAGACAGAGAGAGAGAGAGAAGAAGAGGCGAGAGAGAGAGAGGAGAGGGGAAAAGACAAGAAAAGAGAAAGAGAGAGAGAGGGGAGAAGAGAAAGAAAGAGAGAGGGGGGGTGGGGCGAGGGGAGACAGAGAAAAAATAAGGAAGACGCGAGAAAAGAAGAGAGAGGGTGAGAGAGAGAAAAAAAAAGAAAAAGGAGAGGGAGGGAGAGAGAGAGAGAGACAGAGAGAGAGAGAGAGGAGAGAGAAATTAGTGAGGGAGAGAGAGAGAGAGAACAAAGAAAGAGAGGGAGAGAAAAGATAGAGTGAGGGAAGAGACAGGGAGAGAAAAAAATAGGGAGGCAGAGAGACAGAGAGAAGGAGAGAGAGAGGAGAGAGGAGGAGGGAGGTAGATGAAGAGAGAGAGAGAGAAGAGAGAAGAGAGAGAGAGAGAAGAGAGAGAGAGAGAGAGAGCACAACGTGATTACACAGTATTTCATTCTCAAACAAAATCCGTAAAACAATGACATAACTCAGGAAACTGAAGCACGTGAAACAACGCTCAATTTTAACGGAGTACACACAGTCCTGGTTCTGCACACAGCCCACCAGCATAAAGTTACCACTCAGTGGGTCGACAATGATCAGACCGTTAGGGACAATGGGAATTAGCAGAAAGGTGTGGGTAAGAGACCAGGATGACGCACAAAAGAGGACAGTACTCCGATAGAGAGAGAGAGAGAAAAAAAAAAGCGATGCGCCGCACTGTGACTGCACACTAAAAAAAATAATGCGCCAGGCCTTGCTTAAGGAGTCCGAGATTTTATAAGCTGGCGCAAAGAGATTGGTTTGAGAATTGTTTTGTGTGTCTGTAAGTTGATTCTCCACATTTACTTTCATATGACCATCAATGTACAAGGCCACGTGGTTCCAATCAGACAGATAAAATTAAATGAATGCTACTATTTGGGTCTTCCAGCTGGCCCGCAATAATAGTGCTACAGGTGAGTGCCAAGGCTGAAATGTGACGTAAACAAAGGGGAAGGTCACGTATTTAAAGACAGTGATCTCATATCGGTGAACCCTCCCCCCCCTCCCCCCCCCCCCCCCCCCAAAAAAAAAAAAAAGAAAAAACAAAGCTAAAAATTGTTGGGGACTGTTCATTTGATCAGTTATCAGTTTAACCTTAAAAACGTGGCTCAAAATATATGGTAAGGCTCAAAACGCACACGTGGATTATTTGTGTTTTAGTGCAAAATCCTAACTGGCGTGTGGCCTGTGCAGATAATTATTGTCCCTTCAAGTTGGGACAAATGCTTTTGTTCGAGAGTTTACTTCCCCCATACCTCCCTCACTGATTTACCACGATACTTTTCTCCAAAACTTTTCAATGTGGATGTCCTCATACCCTATAAAACTAGTTTGTACATACGTTAAGTCACAAACATTTTGTTTCATGTTTTATTTCGATACAAACATCATTAGATCGGAATGCAAAACCTAATCAAGAGCGAAAACAACCTGCCTAAACCGCAAAAGTTTGAGCAATATCCCCCATAACTCAAGAAATAAATGTCGCGTGATTCTACTGTTGAGGAAATGGCACAAGAAAACAGCCATGTTCACCAAGAAAACCAAAACAAGCGAAGACCCGTATATAGATTGTAACTAACATTTTATTAGCCATTTCCACGAGTGACGAAAGAACATGAATACGCATCACAATACATCTGTGAAATACATCTTGATTAATCTTAACCGTCTGAGAGCACTTATGTGCCGATTTCAGTCATAATAGAGATAACCTCTTATCGACGTCAAGACTGATGATCTGTGAAAGTTTTTTGAATCAACAACAGCTAACAAAAGAGGACAATCACAATACGGGAGATAAAATGCAAATATATAAGTCTTCAATCATAAAAGTCACTCAGAAGACAATTATACGTTTTAAGGCATTCTATACGGACCATGGATGGGAAACAGCCCAAGATGTTTACCACATTAAAACCTTCAGTTCGCTTAGCTATTACAAACAGTTTTGTTCAATATAATTTTACAGCTTCCAGAAGAATACACACAAAAAAAATCTCTCGAATCCGATGAATGTCTCATACTCTACACCCCGGTGATCGCGTTTTCCCTCGCCTCTCCCGTACACCTCTCCTCCCCATCCCACCTGGCGACTCGCGATGTCACAGGGTAGAAACTAATCTCCTGCAGGCCACTGTGGTGAGGTGAACCCAATCCTCCTCATCTCGTCATCAACAGTCGGCTGAAGGCATAGTGTATTCAGCTTGCCTATTCCATGGCTATATGGGTGCGGGTCGTTTTGTTAACCTTACCCTTGGCAAACACTTCTTGGCACGCACCATAATTTGCACACAGAAACAAGTGTAAATGAACTCGCGCACGGACGTCTCCTCTCTCCTCTCCTCTCTCTCTCTCTCTCTCTCTCACACACAACAACACACACACACACACACACACACACACACACACACACACACCACACACACTTGAGGTCGAAGACAGATATGGACGTAACGCCCATTGGCGACAGAGAAAAAGAGAGAGAGAGAGAGAAACAGAGAGGAGACAGAGACAGAGATACAGACGGACTGACAAAGAGAGATTGATAGATTGATTGATTGATGATCTTATACCCAAGGATGAAGATTTAGGCAAAGCCTAGTCTTACAATCCTGACCTCCTTGTCATGCCTACATTATTTCAGCACATAATCATTCATACAGACAATTCACATAGCAACATTATAATCTAATTCAACAATGATAAGCAAACTGCTTCATAAAAGCCTAATGATATGGGGATGGTACAACAAAAGGAAACTTACAAGCAAACAAACAAACAAAACTACACAGAAGAGAGGATCAGATGAGGGTTGGAAGAGCGAAATGGTAGGTATGGGGGAGAGAAAAGATGGAAGACAGAGTGGTAGTGGGGGTGACCGATTTTAACGAGTATGTTATAAGTTTAGACGAATTTATCCAAAGTATGGTTCACAGAATACGTAGCGAATGGACGCTGATCATTGTAATCGAATAATTTAACTACTGAGACATAAAATGTTTATGCAAATGTTCCTTGAAAGGTTTTAAAGTATTCATTTTTTGTAGATTCGGGGGAAGTGAGTTCCAGACATATGGTCCAGAGTAAGCTGGGCTTGTTTGTTATAGATCAATGTGTGGGTTAGGGAAGAAGGAATTTCGTCGAGCCAGAAAAGCTGTTCGATCTTGTAAAAAGGGCATTGATATAACATGGCATAGTATCTGTCAAGATTGTAAACATAAATGATGCCTTTTTGAATTCCAATTGCCTATTCAGAGGAAGTATGTTCAGCGCTTTTAGTTTTTCGTCTGTTGTTAGAGATACAGCTGGATGGAGTAGCTTTGCTGCACGTCTATGGAGAGAATTCAGCCTTTTTTTGTGGACGTCACTACTGCCGTCCCACACTGTTGAGGCGTAATTTATACGTGACATTACGTGTGCATGAAGAAAAGTTTAAGCACATTATGTTGACGTAGCGCTTTAATTGAGATAACAGGAAAAGGTGTTTGAGACTACCTTGCATACGTTATTTAGATGAGATTGCCATTTCAATTCTTTATCTATCGTTAACCCTAAAACACGATGCTCATCTACCTGCTCGATAGAAGTGCCATTCAACTGAAGTTTTAGGCAAAGAGGAGTCAAACTGGTGTTTTTTGGCGGGTAGCTATAATCATAGATTTGGTTTTGGCTGGGTGTATGACCATTGAGTTTGAATGACACCAGTCTGACACGTCGTTTAGACTTTCCTGGAGAGAAGTTTCTATTGTCTGTAGATCACTACCATTCGTTTGGAGCGACGCGTCATCAGCAATAAATCTGTCGTGACCTTTTCATCTGATACGGACAATGGTAAATCATTGATGAAGATGCAGAATAGTAGGGGGTCTAGTACAGAGCCCTGTGGGACTCCATGTCTGACAAAGTCTGAAGTGGAGGTTTTCCCATTAAGCGCCACATACTGAGTGGAGAGAGAGAGAGGGGAGAGAGAGAGAGAGAGAGAGGAGAGAAGAGAGAGAGAGAAGAGAACAGAAGAGACAGAGACAGAGACAGAGACAGGGACAGAGAGAGGAGTAATATCACACCAGAAACAGAAGTGATTGCACTCACTGTGATTACAACTGATATGATCAACGAACGATAACCACGTGAAATCTCATTTCGCATATCATATTTAAGCTCGGGTTGCTAAAGAGCAATCACTGACCAATCTTTTTTTATGTAACGACTTCCCATGCAGCCACTGGATCTATCCAATATGGAACCCAACAGAATTTTTAT
>CM031609.1:6947617-6952617 GCA_018398815.1 Conus ventricosus | reverse complement strand
GGATTTTTTTTTTTTTTTTTTTTTTTTTTAGAGGGAAAGTTAGGAAGGGGATATGGGAAGCGGAGGAGATGGTGGGCGGGGCGGAAGGCGGGCATGGTGAGTGGAGGTGGGTGGGTGGAGAGGGGTTGAAGAGTTGTCCGTGTCTTGCTCTCAGTCAGTGCTCTGGCTGTGGGGGGTGAACAGGCCCTGTGTACTACCAGTAGTTCAGCTCCAGCAGATGCTTTGCTCCCCATCTCTTTTCTTTGGTGGACAGGTTTGTGAAAGCGCCGTTCCAAATCGGCGTTGTCAGCAAGCCTTGATGTGGCAGGAGATTCAAGCTATCATATTTTGATGCCACAAATATCATATCCCCTTTGTATAAGTCTGTGCATTCATTTCAATTTTCCCCAGCGCTTTATGTATTCTTAGAGCTCTTTAAAGGTATGCTATTACTGAAACGATTAAAACTGTTTTGATTCTGCTTCAGTCGTTTTATTTTCCGCAAGTAATAAATCCATAGACTTATATAACTATGTCTGGCAAGTATACTTTTTAGTGGCATAACTTAGTTTTATATCAAGTCAAATATTTATTCATATTAGCAGCCTGCAGTTTCATATTAAGTAATATATTTATTCATATTAGCAACCTGCAGTTTCATGTTAGTAATATGTTTATTCATACCAGCAACCCTGCTGGGTAAATATCGGACTGAATGGTCGGAGTGTAAGAATGTCGCCTTCATGTTCATGGCAAGACTTGCTTCACATATCTTTTAACACATCTTTTGTCAGTGTGCAAAGCAGTAGCTGTGATTGATCACGGTTTATACGAAAAGATAATTCTGTAATACCGATTCTATGTTTGAAAACGCTAATTGCAGATTTACGGCCTTCATGACTGGTCGGGTCCAAGGGCAAGGGATGGCGGGACAGATATTATTTATTTTGGCCATTTCGCCAAACTCCGGTATGGCGGCGCCTGAAATTGCTTAGAAAATGCCGATGTTAAAATTCACACACCACACACACACACACACACACACACACACACACACACACACACACACACACACACACGCATGCACACGCACACGCACACGCACACGCACACACACACACACTCACACACGCGCGCACAGAGAGAGAGAGAGAGAGACAGACAGACAGACAGAAGGATGGATGCTGCCTACAGGAGAAGAAAACCACAAAGGGCCTGAGTTACCTGAGCCTGGTTGTACTCTGTGTTCCTGGAGGCACGGCAAACAGTCCTGCCCATCCCACCTCTAACAAACCCACATCCTGAGAACTGGCGGCCATGGTGAGAAGTGGTAGCCATGGTGACAAACAGTCCTGCCCATCCCACCTCCAACAAACCCACATCCTGAGACATGGTAACCATGGTGACAAACTGCCTCTTTCCCATCCCATCTCCAGCAAACCCACATCCTGAGAACTGGTTGCCATGGTAACACAAACAGCCTCTTTCCCATGCCACCTCCAACAAACCCACATCCTGAGAACTGGTTGCCATGGTGACAAACAGCCCTACCCATCCCATCTCCAACAAATCCACATCCTGAGACATGGTAACCATGGTGACAAACAGCCTCCTTCCCATCCCATCTCCAACAAACCCACATCCTGAGAACTGGTAGCCATGGTGAGAACTGGTAACCATGGTGACAAACAGCCTCCTTCCCATGCCACCTCCAACAAACCCACATCCTGAGACATGGTAACCATGGTGACAAACAGCCTCCTTCCCATGCCACCTCCAACAAACCCACATCCTGAGAACTGGTAGCCATGGTGACAAACAGCCTCCTTCCCATGCCACCTTTAACACACCCACATCCTGAGAACTGGTAGCCATGGTGACAAACAGCCCTACCCATCCCACCTCCAACAAACCCACATCCTGAGAACTGGTTGCCATGGTGCAGTGGACAGTGTGACGGGTTGCCCGCTGGTGGGGCATGAGTTCCATTCCCATCAGGAACAAGTAGTAGTAGTAGTGGAAATAACAGAAGTAGCAGCAGCAGCGGCAGATGTAGTTGTAGCAGTAGTGGTAGTAGAAGTAACAACAGCAGCAGCAGAAGAAGAAACAGCAGCAGCAGTACCGGCAGCAGAAAAGTATAGTAGTAGAAGTTATAGAAGGAGGAGGAGGAGGAGAAGCAGCAGCAGCAGCAGCAGTGGTAGTCGTGGTGATAGCAGCACCAGCACTAGCAATAGTAGTAGTTGTTGTAGTAGCAGACCGCAGCAGCAGCAGCAGCAACAATAGTAGTAGTAGTAGTAGCAGCAGACGGCAATAGCAGCAGACGGCAATAGCAGAAGCACTCGCAGCAATAACAGTGTAGTAGTAGCAGCAGCAGTAGACGGCAGCAGCAATAGTAACAGAAACAGCAGCAGCAGCAGCAGCACTAGCAGCAGTAATAGTACTGGTAGTAGTAGTAGTAGCAGCAGCAGCAGCAGCAACAAAAACAGCAGCAGCACTAATAGCAGGAGTAGTAGTAGAAATAATAGCACCAGCAGACAGCAGCAGCACTAGCAGGAAAAAAGCAGTAGAAGTCGTAGCGGTAGTAGTTGATAGCAGCAGCGGTAGTAACAGCAGCAGCAGCAGCAGTAGTAGTAGTTGTAGTTGTTGTCCTTGTTGTTGCAGTAGGAGCAGCAGCCGCCGCAGCAGTGGCCCCAGTAGCCCCAGGAAAAGCCCGGCAGGTAAGACCCCTCCATGTGTTGGGAGGGAGCCCCGCGGGCCCAGCGCGTCCTGACAGTGGTCGACAAACCGGTCGGTGATCCAGAGGTAGACAACACACACAGCGATTTCATTTTTCCGCTGCTGTTGCTGCAAGTGACGATGATGATGACACGTCGGCATCAGCTTGTAGAAACAAATCATTTATGTCAGTCGTTTAAAAGGCTGTTTGTTAACTGACTGAATAAAAAAAATCTATATTTACATGGTAATGAAATTGGCTTGTGTTTTTGTTCCCCCCCCCCCCCCCCCCCCCTCCATTTTAGTTTTATTTCTTTTTTCAGCACCCCATCTAGGTCTATAGACTTTTTTCCTCCTAACCAACGGAGCCGTATATTTGCGCATCATTGCAATCGCGGGCTGGTTATCTTCATGAGGCGATAGCGGAGCCGATCGAGGGAAGGGGAAATGGGGGGGTCTGGGGTCTGGGGTGCTCCCCCCCCCCCCCAAGGGTGGATTAATTACCCTCCCCCACCCCTCCGCTTCCCTCTACTCCATTTTGCAAACTTTTGGAAGAAAACACACACACACACACACACACACACACACACACACACACACACACACACGCACGCACATACACCCACTCTCTCTCTCTCTCTCTCTATCTCTCTCTTTCACACACACACACACACACACACACACACACACACACACACACACACACACACACACACAACACACACACACAAAACACACACACACACACAACACACACACACACACACGCACACACACACACACACACACACACACACACACACACACACACACACACACACACACACACGCCAAAGCCAATTACACACTAACCGGACGACAAGCACGGCAGGCTTCTTTCCAAGAAGTGTTCAGTGTTTGTCAAAGCATAATATTTGTGAAAGGTTGTATCATCAGATGAGATCAAAGCATGATATTTGTGAAAGGTTGTATCATCAGATGAGATCAAAGCATGATATTTGTGAAAGGTTGTATCATCAGATGAGATCAAAGCATGATATTTGTGAAAGGTTGTATCATCAGATGAGATCAAAGCATGATATTTGTGAAAGGTTGTATCATCAGATGAGATGCGGATCGTGGAGAGAAATGAAGTGCGCGCGTGCGTGCGTGTTCAAAGTTTGAAACTGACTTCTCACATCACTGTCCATCAAAGGAGATCTGCCACTTCTTCCTAGGCGTCCGCTGCTATGCCACACTCGCAGCTCGCTCTCTGTCTCTGTCTCTGTCTCTCTCTCTCTCTCTCTCTCTCTCTCTCTCCTCTCTCTCTCTCTCTCTCTCTCTCTCTTCCGTGTTCTGCCTATGTGTGTTCGTATCACCCCGTATTGCGTGTTCTTTCCAGGATCAGCCAACGTCATAACGGACACCACTAAGTAGGCAGAGAAAGGTCAGGGGTCATCTGATACCGTCAACTACCACACGGGGACACAGTGAAAATGACGAGGCAGCCCTGGACAGGCAACTCTGGAGACAGGGGATCGGCGGAATGCCCCAACAGAATCAGAGATGATGACAGATTACATACGGTAACACGCCACCGCATCAATTGACTGTCCTAAGGTACCAAACTGTCGCGTCCCTATCCCCTCCCCTCCCACCCCCTTCCCTCTTCCCATCTTCTGGATTTTGTTTGTTTATTCCGGCAACAATCTGCTGGCAATCAAGCGAGATTAGAGAAGGGACACAACTGCATATAGAGGTGGTGCATTTTTTAAAATAAGGTTTTCTCCCTTTGTGCCAGTTCAAGCGTCGGAACGTAGAGAGAGAATGAACGATGGAAAGTACAAACGAATGTTTCTGTCATTGAGCCGCTAGCGGCTTTTTTCATATTCGGCCCCACAGAGAACAAAAACAAAAAAAAACAAAAAAAAAAAAAAAAAAACCCTCAAAATGAGCTGACTGCAGGCGGAAATTGAAAGAAGAACAAAACTGGAAAATGTCTCCACCCAACGAAGAAACAAACAAATCATGAAACCAAAACAACTTTTCCAACTTTTGGAAATAAGGTTGAAGGGAAGAAGATACAGATGAAAATAATGATAATGACGCTGATGAGAATGATAATGATGATAATAATAATGATGATGATAATAATAATAATGAAAAAAATGATGATAATAATGATAATAATAATGATAACAGTGGTGATGATGATGATGATGATGATGATCATCATCATCATCATCATCACCACTGTTATCATTATCATCATCGTCATCGTCGTCGTCGTCGTCATCATGATAATAATAATTACAGGAACAGGACGA
>CM031609.1:6852927-6932517 GCA_018398815.1 Conus ventricosus | reverse complement strand
AAAAGGAGAGAGAGAGAGAGAGAGAGAGAGAGAGAGAGAGAGAGAAGAGAGAGAGAGACGCAGGAGCGAAGGGATGCGGGGTAAGTCTGCACAGAGAAAGAGAGAGAGAGAGAGGGTGGGGGAGAAAGAGGCGAGAGTGGTGCGATAAGAGAGCAGTTTAGAACAATCTGACAATCAAAACATTCCAAGGAGATACAAGACAATCGATTTTGATGCACCGGGGGAGGGGGGGGATAGAAATAAAGCACAAATGGAGGTGGGAAATGCATAATGATAGCCCAGTCGCCACGGGTAGGAGGGGATGTCATATGGATAATAAATCAAGTCATTCCAACAGAACCGTGAGAGAGAGAGAGAGAGAGAGAGAGAGAGAGAGAAGAGAGAGGAGAGAGAGAGAGAGAGAAGAGAGAGATTCACATAACAATACAAGCATATCGACAGAATGACAAGAGGGCAGGAGTAGTAGGAAACACACACACACACACACACACACACACACACACACACACACACACACACACACACACACACACACACACACACACACACACACACACATGTACTCATATAAGACATACTTACTAAACAAAATAACATACATGTGCATTTCAAGTACAAAACACTTTCTAAATAGTCAGGTACATACATAAGGCAAAGAGGGTGGTGGTGATTGGTGGTGGATTTATGGCGGAGTATGCAAGTACTGGCACATAAGATGGTTGAAATAATGGTGTTTGAAGGTTGATATGCATTGGCGTTGTTTGGTTCATTCAGGGAGCAAGTTCCATTGACAGGAACCTGAATATGTCAAACTGGATTTAAATAAGTCAATTCCAGGAACAGGGACATAAAGTTTGGGTAGAGTCCTTGAGAATTTATTGAGAATCTGTGAACTAATGTTGAGGTGCCTTCCCAGACACAATCTTGTGCATTATGATCCCTTTGTTAATGGAGTGTCCTGTGCGTGCCTGTACCCATCGTCAACACAGCGCAGGCCTCCAAGGGTGGTACAGGACTGCTCTAAAGGCAGGTGAAGACAGTGCTTCTCTGGGTCCTTCCCAGCACCTTCGGGTGTTTCTTTTTCTTCTTTGCCTTAACTAGGCTGACCCTGGAGAAAGGTCCAGTGACGGTGAGGAAAGACCCACTGACCACAGGGAAAGTCCTGTTGACAGTGGGAAAGACTACAACTTTGGATTCTCTCTTGAGGGCACATAAGACCGTATGGCGAAAGCTTGGCTGTGTCTGGAGTGGCACTGTCTTCATCTGTCCGTGGGCAGGGGTGGTTGGGTCTGTGGGGTGTGCTCGGCAGCTGGAGGGAGGTGTTTTTCGCCGGTGGGCTCTGCAGTCATGAAATACGGGCTGGTACACTCATGGGGATGCTACTTTAAGGCTGTTATGAACTGCATCCTGTAGTCTAATTTACCTCTGTTCAGGAGCAGTTATGTCCCTTGATATCTTAATGGAGTGTCCTGTGCGTGCCTGTACCCATCGTCAACACAGCGCAGGCCTCCAAGGGTGGTACAGGACTGCTCTAAAGGCAGGTGAAGACAGTGCTTCTCTGGGTCCTCCCCAGCACCTTCGGGTGTTTCGTTTTCTTCTAAGTCAATTCTAGGAACAGGGACATGCAGTTTGGGTAGAGACAATAAATTGTCAGGAGTGTTTAGCTGTTGTGTGGGCCGTGCAGAAATTTCACAAATACTTGTATGGGAAGGAGTTCGTGATAGAGACTGATCACCAACCACTCAAATTCCTGCAGGAGGCGCAGTTGAAAAACAGCAGAGTGCTGCGTTGGGCAATGGCATTGCAGCCCTACAGGTACCGAGTGCAGTACATTCCAGGTCGACAGAATGTCGGAGCTGACTATTTAAGTCGCGTAGTCTAGCAAGCTGCAACTCAGAGGAAGTCAGTCATATCCGGGGTGCTTTGTTGATAATATGTGTTGATTACAGTTATGTTGATTGGATATGGGTTCATTCCCAGTTGGCTATGGTTCATATTTTCTGTGTGAGACTTGTTCATATTTTCTTTGTGAGACTTGTTCATGTGAATGTAGTTATGCTTGGAGCATACAGTCGCTTGTGTAGTAATGCATTATTTGCAATAAGTGAGGATGGAGATTCCTCAGTGAAGTGTCATGGATCGTGAGCATATTATATTGTGCTTTTCATAGAAATTGTGAAGAGAAGATGTGGCAAATCCGCAGGTAGGGGAATTGCATAAGTGCGCACAGAGGTCGGTATAAAATGAATTGAAATAACGCAAGAGCGCACGTCAATGATAACTCATTGGAGTGGTATTCACTTATGATATATTTTATAATTTATAAACCGTTGGTTGTACAGTATTTTTTTAAACTTTGCACGTGTAGCTGTGTGTCAGCAAATTCGGTTGTTGTCTTTTTTGTACCGTTGTTTTGAGACAATGCGGTGCATAGTCTTTTGCAAGGGGGAAATTGTCACGGTCAAAAATAGAACAACCAAGTCGTGGTCCAGGTTGTTTGGACATAAGCTCTAACTCAAATATTCTGGGCGCCACGTAGACGGGCCCATGGTTCGGATCCAGCCAATTAAGCATAGGGGAGAGGCTCCACAGAGACGGTCTGTCCGGCCAGACGGACTAAGCAGCTTTGACCGACGCCTCGATGTCTAGCGAGACGAGTCGTAGCGCCTGGCTCAGGCTCATCTAGCCAATTTGTGGAACCAGCGCCATTGTTAGTCGGACGTCGCAGGTTAAAGCAGGAAAGGGAGAGGGAGAAGGTAGTACGTGGTGGGGTGAAATCTAGCTAATCAATTAAATGACCAAGTGACCACCACAGAGAGTAAGACGTGTAGGCGTGACTGTCATGATTTGAATATCCAATGGAATTAGAGGGAGATAACTTCGGGTATCAGGGGTAAAAATACTGACCAATGGTACTCGCCCTTTTTGGACAGATCGGAACGGGATAAGAAGGATGTGAGAGTGAGAGAACGGCAGAACGAGGGGGAGAACGAACAGAGAGACAGAGAGAGAGAGAGAGGTTCTGGGGTGTAGTCTCTGCAGGAGAAAGGCAGAGAGATGAGAGGAGTGAAGTTTGAGCATTAGCACCAGATATAGTCTGCAAAGGGAGGACTAAAGAGAGATGTGGAAAGAGAGAGTTGCTAACTAATGAAGAGAAAAAGAAAGAAAAGAAAAGGAAAAGAAAAGCAACCATGTCCATTTAATAGAGCAGACTAGGAGAGAGAGAGAGAGTGCAATGCGTTAATGCAGGAAGAAAGAAAGGAGAACAGATCGATGTTGATAGTCACTGTTCCATCTGAACCGGGGTTCGACCTCATACTTGGCCAGCGCCACTTTCATCGGCAGTCCAACCTGACCAACGCCAGCGGTCTGACCTGACCAGTGCCAGCAGTCCAGCCTGACCGATGCCAGCAGTCTAACTTGACCGGTGCCAGCAGTTGTGTCGTGTTGTGAAAGTGACAGTGAAAAGAAAAAAAAAGGAAAAGAAAAAGACAGTGATTCGTGAATAGTTAAGATCACCTGGCCAGGTAAAGTAGAAATCTATTTATACCCGGGTTAGTTAATGATGTTTTAGATAAATGATTTTGTGAAGTTCAGGAAAGAGAGAATGTTTTATTTTGTTTGACCCCATATGCATTGATGTTTCTTTCTATGATCATGTGTAGTAAAGTTATAGACTTTACTAGTGGTTTGATGTGACGAATGCATGATATATGAATGAGATTGTAAGCAAGCTGTGAGGAATTTATTGAGAATCTGTGAACTAATGTTGAGGGTGCCTTCCCAGACACAATCTTGTGCATTATGATCCCTTTGTTGTATTCTAATCTCAGACTTAATGGGAGAACTTGAATCTTTTTAGAGTCCGAGTCCAGAAGACTACTGCTTTTTAGGAGAACTAATTTGAGTGCTCGCTTGTGTAGGCTTAACAATGGTTTGAGAGTGTTAGCGCTAGCACAGTCCCATAGAGTAGATCCATAGTCTATGTATGATTGAATATGAGACTGGAAAAAGAGCTTGCGTGAATGCAGGTCGAGGAAGCGTTTGATTTTGGAGAGTTGATAAACTTTCTGTGAAACTTTTTTGCATAGTGAGGTTATGTTAGCTTGCCAACTCATATTGTTATCAATTGTTATTCCTAGCACTTTGAGGCATGTAACCTGTTCAACGGGTTCATTTTTAAGATATACAGGAGGAACTTAAGAGTGAGATTTTGTCTTTTTTGCCTGGTTGTGATAAGCATGGATTTAGTTTTTTGAGGGTAAAGCGACATGTGATTTAGTTCTGTCCATTTGACGAGGTCATTCGCACTTTCTTGTAAAGTGTGTGCAAGAACAGTAACATCAGAATGACTTGTATGTATTGTTGTATCATCAGCAAAGAGTTCACAGGTGGATGTGATATGGAGAGGTAAATCATTGATGTAAATTGTGAACAGTAAGGGACCCAGGATAGAGCCTTGTGGGACGCCATAGGAAAGTGTTTGAAATGAAGAGAAAGTTGTATTAATTTTTACACATTATTGCATATTTGTAAGATATGAGTGAAAAAGCGTAAGTGTTTTTGTGGATAAGCCATACAATTTTAGTTTTCTAAGTAGAAGGTTATGGCCTATCACATCGAATGCTTTTTTAAATCAATAATAGGACACCACAATATCTGTTGTTGTTAATGTTATTTAGCCAGTCATCAACCAGGTTGATTAGGGCTGAGTGGCATGAATGGTTGTGTCGAAACCCGGACTGTCTTGGATGAAGCAAGTGGTATGTATTAAGGTGGTGTATTGTGTGCTTGTTTATGTGTTTTTCCAAAGGTTTGGAAATAGTGGAAATGATTGAGATTGGTCTGTAGTTTGCAGGGTCTGAGCTGTCACCTGCTTTGTAGATAGGCATGACTTTCGCTTTTTTGAAACCATCGGGAAAATGATTTTTGTCGATGCATAAATTGAAGACGTATGTTAACGTGTCTGTAATTGCTGGAGCTGATAGTTTGAGGATTTTGCCGTCTATGTCATCCACCCCACAGGTACCTGTCTGTTTTAGGTGCGTTAGGTAGTGATAAACTTCAAAAACTGTTATTGGTGGAATGTCAAGTTCAGACTTGATGTTTTTATTTTGGCAATATTGTTTCAGTTTTTGTAGGTCGTTTGATCTGGATGAATCTGTCGTGACAATTTTATTGGCAATAGTGCAAAAGTGGGTGTTCAGCTGTTCGACAGAGATGTCTTTAATTATAGTTGATTTTGAAGAAGATTGATTGTTTGTAAGCTCGTTAATAGCTCTCCATACCAATTTTGGTTCTGGTTTGAGGATATTAGTTCTCGATAGTATTTCGTTTTTTCTCTGCGCTTCTGTGAATTTATTGCATTTCTCAGTTTTCAAGATTCCTCTTCATATCCATGTTGTTTAAGCATATCTCTAAGGTAGCCTGCCTCCTGTAACTCTTTAGTGTACCATGCCGGTTTAGGATCATGTCGTACTCTAATCGTTTTTAGAGGGGCGTGTTTATCATATATTCAGTAAATGTTTTGATCCAAAATTCTACTGCAAGATCTGGATTAGTTAAGTTGAAAACTGAAGAGAGATTTGAGTTAAGCAAATCATGTAGAAAGGCTTGGTTGTTAAAGCTTGTAAAGCAACGGTAGGTCATTGTTTTGTGTCCGTTTTGGGAATTTTTACTCCTTTTTTTGGACCATGTGACACAAACTGGATAATGATCACTACAGTTTAGAACAGGGACGCAGATTTCTGTTATGTTAGTTTTAACTGAAACATAAATATGGTCGATAAGTGTCTTGGAGTTTGGTGTGACTCTCGTTGGAGATTCAATGAGCTGATGCAGATTGAATAGACTGAATGCTTGCGTCGATTGGTTTTGTACTTTCAGAAGGTCTATGTTAAAGTCTCCAAGTAAAATGATTTCCTTGGATTCAAGCGAGACTGCATCCATCATTGTAATTAATTTGTCGACCCAGTTTACCCCTTTCGGATGAGTTCCTGTAGCAGAATCCAACCAAAATAGAAGGGTTTCTTTTCAGCTTAACTTCTATCCAAACGCATTCCACACCGTTACTTTCTAGGTGTGGAAGTCGTTTGAAGCTAAGGGTTTCGCTGATATAGATAAGAAGACCCGTCTCTTTCGCAAGTGAAGGATCTTTCCGGATTGTGTTGTATCCTGGAATAGTTACATCATTGTCGCTAATGTGTGTAGCTAATCTGGATTCTGAGAGTCCTAAGATATGAAAAGGTTTACCATGATTCCAAATCAGTGTTGAAATATCTGATGTCTTGTTAACTGCATGTTGGATATTAAGGTGACAGATTCGGAGTCCTTCTTTGCATGGCCATGCAGATTGGTTCTTGCTCATTTCTAGTTGTGTACTGATGTGATGATAAAAGGAGATGACGATTTTGCACGTTAATTGACGTTAAGATTTGTATAATCAAGGAACACAATAAAAATTACATAAAAGGGAGAGAAAACGGGGCCGGTTTACACACCGTAACAATCTTAGTAAACCAGAAGCGTATGAGAAGCCACAAAAACAAACAACAACAACAAACCCACCAAATACAAAAAATAAGTATCTTCACAGTATATGCCCTTCGGCTCCTCGGCCAGATGATATACTTATGGATACACCTTTCTGAATGAAAATATACACTCCCTCACAAAGGAAGCACTTCTAAAGCAGAATTGAAGTAAAGCAGAATTGAAGTTAAGGGGGCAGAATATGAGGAGAGAAAAAGGTAACTGAAACTTAAGACAAAAAAGCAAAGAACCAAAACTCAAAATGAAAACAAGTGGGTGGGGGGGGGGGGGGGGGGGGAAGCCACACACACTAAAACACAAGTCACGTTGCCGCACTTGTAACTACGAGCTGGCAATGCACAAGATTGCCTTGCTCGCAGTAAACAGCAGTTTTTGCAGAAGTTTGCTCCGGCACAGGCTTTGTTCAGTCTCCTTTCTGTACGCGACACAGTCTTGAAGTTTTACGAAGTCTTATTTATAATATACTTCAGTCATCATAGAATCAGCGCTGCCGGCGCAGGGTGAAAGTTCACACACACACACACACACACACACACACACACACACACACACACATACACACACATCGTGTAGGATGTGAAGAAAAGCATATGACATATATGAAATAATAGGCAAGGTCTAGTACGGGGGAAGCATGGAGTGCTGGGGAGGTACGAAGAATGGCCAATACCACGGATGATGTGAAGGAGACAGGGTCCGTGGAAGGTAACTGAAGGGTGGAGGAGCAGGCAGGGGCGGGGGAGGGACAGATCGATTGAACCATGGAGGCGGGGGGAAAGCACACTCGCGCGGCGCACATAGCGGACGGTCACTTTGGTTGGCTGGGAGACGGGTGACTGGACCCGTGCTGTTGTCACTGCCCGTACACACATCTGGCCGGCGGGGTCTTGGAGGGGCTTGCTGGAGGGGGGAGGGTGCAATATGGACAGATGCTGTGTCAATAGTTTTGGTGTTATTTGGGGCAGCAGAGCGAGAGGCTGGCTGAACATTCTTGTGGTCACTCTGTGTACGCACAAGCGAGCTGGATGGTCTTAACGGGGCTTCCTGGAGGGGCAGGGGGGGACAAATGAGAAGTGCGTAAACGGGACGGAAGGTTTGGGAATTCTGAGAGGGTGGATGGGGGGAGGGAGGAGAGGGGATCTGGGAAGTCGTGCGCTGTTGGTAACACGAGACGTGTGGCGTGTAGGGGTGGGTAGGAGGGCCTGTCGTCTAGGGGGGAAGAGGTTTTGTGTCACACGTTCCACTCCCTTCCTGCTGGGTTGTGTTGATTTGTAGTACAACACAACGTGAGAGAGAGAGAGAGAGAGAGAGAGAGAGAGAGAGAGAGAGAGAGAGAGTCGCGTTTCCTTTGCATGAAATTGACCTTAATAGTGTGTAGTCATATTGTATAGTCATGTCTTATATCCACCAAAGGGTATGTCACTCCCAGCTTCACAGGTATAATGTTCCGTGTTATAACCAACATGCATTTGTATCTTCATTCCCGAAGTGATTGTTTATACTGTTAAATTATCCTTTTGTTTCAAAAAGTATTCGCTTCTGCTATTGGTGGCTTAACACACACACGCTATGTCACTGCCAACAAGTGTCAGTGTCTGAAAAAAAATTGCCATTTACTTCAAAGCAGTTTGCGTGTGTGTGATCGAGTTGACTGCTCATTCTGTTTGTTGCTGTTTTTTTATTTTGTTTTGCTCCTCTCTCTCGTTGTGTGTGTGTGTGTGTGTGTGTGTGTGTGTGTGTGTGTGTGTGTGTGTGTGTGTGTGTGTGTGTGTGTGTGAATGCGCGCGCGCGTGCGTGCGTCTATGCGTGCGTGCGTGTACGTGTGTGTGTGTCTGTGTGTGTGTGTGTGTGTGTGTGTGTGTGTGTGTGTGTGTGTGTGTGTGTGTGTGTGTGTGTGTGTGTGTGCGTGTGTGCATGCGTGAGAGAGAGAGAGAGAGAGAGAGAGAGAGAGAGAGAGAGAGAGAGAGAGAGAGAGAGAGAGAGAGAGAGAGAGAGAGAGTTGTGTCCACACAGAAGACGATTAAGATATACGAGTACAATGTGGAGGGGGAGGGGGGACTTGGTGCACTAACTCCCTCCAGTGTAAACAACAATCACCCATACCGTCGTACATGGCACTGGATACCAGTGTAAACAACATGGATCTATTCCGCACAACATGACATTGGTTACCCGTTTAAACAACATGGATCTATTCCGTGTAACATGGCATTGGATACCAGCGTCAACAACATGGATCCATGCCGTAGAACATGACATTGGATACCAGTTTAAGCAACATGGATCCATGCCATAGAACATGGCATTGAATACCAGTGTAGACAACATGGATCCATAGTGTATAATATGTTATTCAATACCAGTGTAAACAACATGGATCCATACCGTATTACATGGCGTTGGATACCAGTTTAAACAATATGGATCTGTTTCGTACAACATGGCATTGGTTACCAGTTTAAGCAACATGGATCCATACCTTATTACATGGCATTCAATACCAGTGTAAACAACATAGATCCATTCCGTACAATATGGCATTGGATACTAGTGTAAACAACATGGAACCATACTGTATAACATGGCATTGGATACTAGTGTAAACAACATGGATCATACTGTATAACATGGCATTGGATACTAGTGTAAACAACATGGATCATACTGTATAACATGGCATTGGATACTAGTGTAAACAACATGGATCATACTGTATAACATGGCATTGGATACTAGTGTAAACAACATGGATCATACTGTATAACATGGCATTGGATACTAGTGTAAACAACATGGATCATACTGTATAACAAGGCATTGGATACTAGTGTAAACAACATGGATCATACTGTATAACATGGCATTGGATACTAGTGTAAACAACATGGATCATACTGTATAAACATGGCATTGGATACTAGTGTAAACAACATGGACCATACTGTATAACATGGCATTGGATACTAGTGTAAACAACATGGATTCATACTGTACAACATGGCATTGGATACCAATGTAAACAACATGGACCATACTGTATAACATGGCATTGGATACTAGTGTAAACAACATGGATTCATGCTGTACAACATGGCATTGGATACCAATATAAACAACATGGATCATACTGTACAACATGGCATTGGATACTAGTGTAAACAATATGGACCATACTGCACAACATGGCATTGGATACTAGTGTAAACAACATGGATCATACTGTATAACATGACATTGGATACTACTGTAAACAACATGGATCATACTGTATAACATGGCATTGGATACTAGTGTAAACAACATGGATCATACTGTATAATATGGCATGTTAACATGGAACTATACTGTACAACATGGCATTGGATACTAGTGTAAACAGCATAGATCCATTCCGTACAATATGGCATTGGATTCTAGTGTAAACAACATGGATCATACTGTATAACATGACATTGGATACTAGTCTAAACACCACGGAACCATACTGTATAACATGGCATTGGATACTAGTGTAAACAACATGGATCATACTGTATAACATGACATTGGATACTAGTGTAAACAACATGGAACCATACTGTATAACATGGCATTGGATACCAATGTAAACAACATGGATCATACTGTATAACATGACATTGGATACTAGTGTAAACAATATGGACCATACTGTATAACATGACATTGGATACTAGTGTAAACAACATGGATCATACTGTATAACATGGCATTGGATACTAGTGTAAACAACATGGAACTATACTGTACAACATGGCATTGGATACTAGTGTAAACAGCATAGATCCATTCCGTACAATATGGCATTGGATTCTGGTGTAAACAACATGGACCATACTGTATAACATGACATTGGATACTAGTGTAAACAACATGGATTCATACTATATAACATGGCATTGGATACTAGTGTAAACAACATGGATTCATACTGTATAACATGGCATTAGATACCAATGTAAACAACATGAACCATGCTGTATAACATGACATTGGATACTAGTGTAAACAACATGGATTCATACTGTATAACATGGCATTGGATACCAATGTAAACAACATGGATCATACTGTATAACATGACATTGGATACTAGTGTAAACAACATGGATCATACTGTATAACATGGCATTGGATACTAGTGTAAACAATATGGACCATACTGTATAACATGACATTGGATACTAGTGTAAACAACATGGATCATACTGTATAACATGACATTGGATACTAGTGTAAACAACATGGATCATACTGTATAACATGACATTGGATACTAGTGTAAACAACATGGATCATACTGTATAACGTGACATTGGATACTAGTGTAAACAACATGGATCATACTGTATACCATGACATTGGATACTAGTGTAAACAACATGGATCATACTGTATAACATGGCATTGGATACTAGTGTAAACAACATGGAACCATACTGTATAACATGACATTGGATACTAGTGTAAACAACATGGATCATACTGTATAACATGACATTGGATACTAGTGTAAACAACATGGATCATACTGTATAACATGACATTGGATACTAGTGTAAACAACATGGATCATACTGTTAACATGACATTGGATACTAGTGTAAACAACATGGATCATACTGTATAACATGGCATTGGATACTAGTGTAAACAACATGGATCATACTGTATAACATGACATTGGATACTAGTGTAAACAACATGGATCATACTGTATAACATGACATTGGATACTAGTGTAAACAACATGGATCATACTGTATAACATGACATTGGATACTAGTGTAAACAACATGGATCATACTGTATAACATGGCATTGGATACTAGTGTAAACAACATGGAACCATACTGTATAACATGACATTGGATACTAGTGTAAACAACATGGATCATACTGTATAACATGACATTGGATACTAGTGTAAACAACATGGAACCATACTGTATAACATGGCATTGGATACTAGTGTAAACAACATGGATCATACTGTATAACATGACATTGGATACCAGTGTAAACAACATGGATCATACTGTATAACATGACATTGGATACCAATGTAAACAATATGGATCATACTGTATAACACGGCATTGGATACCAATGTAAACAACATGGATCATACTGTATAACATGACATTGGATACTAGTGTAAACAACATGGATCATACTGTATAAATGACATTGGATACTAGTGTAAACAATATGGACCATACTGTACAACATGGCATTGGATACTAGTGTAAACAGTATGGACCATGCTGTATAACATGACATTGGATACTAGTGTAAACAACATGGATCATACTGTATAACATGGCATTGGATACTAGTGTAAACAACATGGATCATACTGTATAAATGACATTGGATACCAATGTAAACAACATGGATCATACTGTATAACATGACATTGGATACTAGTGTAAACAACATGGATCATACTGTATAACATGACATTGGATACTAGTGTAAACAACATGGCTTATACTGTATAACATGACATTGGATACCAGTGTAAACAACATGGAACCATACTGTATAACATGGCATTGGATTCTAGTGTAAACAACATGGAACCATACTGTATAACATGGCATTGGATACCAGTGTAAATAACATGGAACCATACTGTATAACATGGCATTGGATTCTAGTGTAAACAACATGGATCATACTGTATAACATGGCATTGGATTCTAGTGTAAACAACATGGAACCATACTGTATAACATGGCATTGGATTCTAGTGTAAACAACATGGACCATACTGTACAACATGACATTGGATACTAGTGTAAACAACATGAATCATACTGTATAACATGACATTGGATACTAGTGTAAACAGCATGGATTCATATTGTATGACATGGCATTGGATACCAGTGTAAACAACATGGAACCATGCTGTATAACATGGCATTGGATACTAGTGTAAACAACACGGAACCATACTGTATAACACGGCATTGGATACCAGTGTAAACAATATGGAACCATACTGTATAACATGGCATTGGATACTAGTGTAAACAACACGAAACCATACTGTATAACATGACATTGGATACTAGTGTAAACAACATGGATTCATACTGTACAACATGCCATTGTATACCAGTGTAAACACCATAGGTCCATACCATTTACCATGGCATTGGATACCAGTGTAAACAAGATGGATCCATACGTATAAGATGGCACTGGATACCAGTGTAAACAAGATGGATCCATACCGTATAAGATGGCACTGGATACCAGTGTAAACAAGATGGATCCATACCGTATAAGATGGCACCGGATGCAGTGTAAACAAGATGGATCCATACCGTATAAGATGGCACTGTATACCAGTGTAAACAACATGGAAGCTGCCAAACCCTCTTTGAAATTTTGGGCGCATGATGCCCCTGATTTACACTTCAAACTTCCAAGTGCACCCTTCCCCTGCCATCTTTTTACACACACACACACACACACACACACACACACACACACACACACACACACACACACACACACACACACACACACAACACAAATGCAGCTTGCTTTTGTTTATGTTTTTCAAACTCCAGAACAATGAACACATTCCCTTGCTTTGCGGTTTGATAATTTGGGTAAATGACACAATGGTAGGCCTATACTACGCGACTCTGGTTACAAATAATTTCATGCATGCACTGTGTGCTCAGAATAGTCGCTCGCTGGTTTTTCTTCCTTGTCTTTTTTGTATGTTTTGGTTAGTTGGTTGGTTGGTTGCTTGATTGGTTGGTTGTTGTTTTTTTAAATAAATGTTCCGTGTTATCGGTTGTTCTACTACTTTCTGGAAAATAAATCTGGGATACATGAAGTTAGTTCTTCTTGGTCTTGAGCTGAGGAAGTTTTATTACTGCCTTTCAGTGCCGTCATTTTGAGGTACAGAGTTAGTTCCCCGAATCAGGAACTCAAAGTGGCTTCCTTGTTCGAATGGGCTTATTTCCATATGTTACTTGTCGCTGCTTACGTCGACACGATTGCCAACAGACACACGTCACCGTACTGTCTGGGGTTTTACGAAAGCCGTTCTATGTTACAGTACCGTTACTGCTGATCAATTCAGTTCCAACACGTGTCGTCTGTCTGTGGCTGCACACCCAAAAACTTTAATGCGCCAAGGCCTTGCGTAAGGAGTGGAGTATTTATAGACTGGCGAAATCAGATTGTTTCGAGATTTCTTTTTAAAGTTGATTCTCCTCATTTTCTTTCATATGGCCTTCAAGAGACAAGCCAGGTGGTTCCAAGCAGACAGATTACAATCCAAGGAATGGGACTATGTGGGCGCTTCCAGCAGGCGCAAAGATAGGGTCACGGGTGAGTGCAAAGGCCTGAAATGGGACGTCAACGAAGGGGAAGTCTCATGTCTTTGAAGATTGTTTGTGATTCCATCGGTAAAAATTCCCCCAAAACAGGGGAAAAAATTGGTTGGGGAGTTGTTCTTTGATCAATTATCAGTTTAACATTAAATGCTGGCTCAAGTTTATGATAGGTCTCAAAAACGCTTAAATGTATTATATGTGTTCGTGCAAGATCGTCATTGTGCGTGCGCTGCAGAGATGAGGGAGGGGGGGGGGGGGGGGGGGGGATAGGAATTACAGTTTCCTGTGGCGTTGTTCGTCACTTTGAACAGTTACATTAAAGGATATCGTCGTGACAGCAGAGGATGAGAGTGGAGGGAGGGTGGGGGGGAAGGATATGGGGGGGGGGCATGGTGATGGTGGTCGTTGGTGGAAGGCGAGCTGTTACTATCTAAACTATGGTTCGTCATAGAGATAATTCAGTCTATATAGAATGTTTTGCGGTGTGTGCATGTGTGTGTGTTTCCAAACTTGCATGCTTTTAGTATTGTGCGCGAGTGCGTGTGTTGTGTGTGTGTGTGTGTGTGTGTGTGTGTGTGTGTGTGTGTGTGTGTGTGTGGTGTGTGTGCGTGTGTGTGTGTGTGTGTGTGTGTGTGTGTGTGTGCGTGCGTGCGTACGTGTGTGTGTTTGTGTTGTGCGTGTGTGTGTGTGTGTGTGTGTGTGTGTGTGTGTGTGTGTGTGTGTGTGTGTGTGTGTTGTGTGTGTGCGCGCGCGCGCACATGTATGTGTGTGTGTGTGTGTGTGTGTGTGTGTGTGTGTGTGTGTGTGTGTGTGTGTGTGGGGTTACGTGCGCGTGTGATTGTGTGTGTGTGTGTGTTGTGTGTGTGTGGTGTGTGTGTGTGTGTGTGTGTGTGTGTGCGCGCGCGCGCGCCCAACTCCATGTTCCCTCAACTCCATGTTCCCTCAACTCCATTTTCCCTCAACCCCTTGTTCACTCAACTCCGTGTTCCCTCAGCTCTTTGTTCCCTCCGCTCTATGTTCCCTCAACTCCATGTTCCTTGTCTCTGTGTTCCCTCAACTCGATATTCCTTCGGCTCTGTATTCCCTCAACTCCATGTTCCCTCGGCTCTGTGTTACCTCAACCCCATGTTTCCTCGGCTTTGTGTTCCCCCACCTTCTTGTTCCCACAGTTTTGTATTCCCTCAATCATGTTCCCTCGGCTCTGTGTTCCCTCAACTCCATGTTCCCTCGGCTCTGTGTTCCCTAAGCCCCATGTTCCCTCGGCTCTGTGTTCCCACAACTTCATGATCCTTCGGCTCTGTGATCCTCAACTCCATGTCCCCTCGGCTCTGTGTTCCCTCAACTTCATGTTCCCTCGGCTCTGTGTTCCCTCTGCTCTGTGTTCCTTCAGCTCTGTGTTCCCACAACTCCATGTTCCTCGGCTCTGTGTTCCTCAACTCCATGTTCCCTCGGCTCTGTGTTCCTCAACTCCATGTTCCCTCGGCTCTGTGTTCCCTAAGCCCATGTTCCCTCGGCTCTGTGTTCCCACAACTTCATGATCCTTCGGCTCTGTGATCCCTCAACTCCATGTCCCCTCGGCTCTGTGTTCCCTCAACTTCATGTTCCCTCGGCTCTGTGTTCCCTCAGCTCTGTGTTCCTCGACTTTGTGTTCCCTCAACTTCATGTTCCGACAGCTCTGTGCTCCCTCAACTCCATATGCCCTTGGCTCTGTGTTCCCTCAACTCCATATGCCCTTGGCTCTCTGTTCCCACAACTTCCTGGCCCCTCGGCTCTGTGCTCCCTCAACTTCATGTTCCTACAGCTCTGTGTTCCCTCAGCTCTGTGTCCCTCAGCTCTGTGTCCCTCAGCTCTGTGTTCCTCAGCTCTGTGTTCCCTCAGCTCTGTGTTCCTCAGCTCTGTGTCCCTCAGCTCTGTGTTCCTCAGCTCTGTGTCCCTCAGCTCAATGTTCCTTGAGCTCTGTGTCCCTCAGCTCTGTGTTCCCTCAGCTCTGTGTTAGCTCAGCTCTGTGTCCCTCAGCTCTGTGATCCCTCAGCTCTGTGTCCACAGCTCTGTGTTTCCTCAGCTCTGTGTCCCTCAGCTCTGTGTTCCTCAGCTCTGTGTCCCTCAGCTCCATGTTCCTTCAGCTCTGTGTCCCTCAGCTCCATGTTCCTTCCGCTCTGTGTTCCCTCAGCTCTGTGTCCCTAGCTCTGTGTCCCTCAGCTCCATGTTCCTTCAGCTCTGTGTCCCTCAGCTCTGTGTCCCTCAGCTCTGTGTTCCCTCAGCTCTGTGTCCCTCAGCTCTGTGTTCCTCAGCTCTGTGTCCCTCAGCTCTGTGTCCATCAACTCTGTGTCCCTCAGCTCTGTGTCCATCAACTCTGTGTTCCTCAGCTCTGTGTCCCTCAGCTCTGTGTCCCTCAGCTCTGTGTTCCTCAGGTCTGTGTCCCTCAGCTCCATGTTCCTCAGCTCTGTGTCCCTCAGCTCTGTGTTCCTCAGCTTTGTGTTCCTCAGCTCTGTGTCCCTCAGCTCCATGTTCCTCAGCTCTGTGTCCCTCAGCTCCATGTTCCTTCAGCTCTGTGTCCCTCAGCTCCATGTTCCTTCAGCTCTGTGTCCCTCAGCTCTGTGTCCCTCAGCTCCATGTTCCTTCAGCTCTGTGTCCCTCAGCTCTGTGTCCCTCAGCTCCATGTTCCTTCAGCTCTGTGTCCCTCAGCTCCATGTTCCTTCAGCTCTGTGTTCCCCCAAAATCGTTTTCCTTCGGCTCTGTGTTCCCTCAACTCTATGTTCCCGGCTCTGAGTTCCCGCAACTTCATGTTCCCTCGGCTCTGTGTTCCCTCAACTCCATGTTCCCTAAACTCTGTGTTCCCTTAACTCAATGTTCCCTCAGCTCTGTGTTCCTTCAACTCAATTTTCCCTTGTCTATGTGTTCCCTCAACTCTATATTCCCTCAGCTCTGTACGTGTTCCCTCAACTCCATATTCCTTCGGCTCCGTGTTCCCTCAACTTCATGTTCTCTCAGCTCTGTGTTCCCTCAACTTCATGTTCTCTCAACTCCATATTCCTTCGACTCTGTGTTCCCTCAGCTCTGTGTTCCCTCAACTCCATGTTCCTCAGCTCTGTGTTCCCTCAACTCCATGTTCCCTCAGCTCTGTGTTCCCCCCACTCCATGTTCCCCTAGCTCTGTGTTCCCTCGGCTCTGTGTTCCTCAACTCCATGTTCCCTATGCTCCGTGTTCCATCAACTCCATGTTCCCTCAGCTCTGTGTTCCATCAACTCCATGTTCCTCAGCTCCGTGTTCCATCAACTCCATGTTCCCTCAGCTCTGTGTTCCATCAACTCCATGTTCCCTCAGCTCTGTGTTCCCTCAACTCCATGTTCCCTCAGCTCGTGTTCCATCAACTCCATGTTCCCTCAGCTCTGTGTTCCATCAAACTCCATGTTCCTCAGCTCTGTGATCCCTCAAATCCATGTTCCCTCAGCTCTGTGTTCCCTCAACTCATGTTCCCTCAGCTCTGTGTTCCCTCAACTCCATGTTCCCTCTGCTCTGTGTTCCCTCAACTCGATATTCCCTCGGCTCTGTGTTCCCTCAGCTCTGTGTTCCCTTGGCTCTGTGTTCTCACAACTCCATGTTCCCTCGGCTCTGTGTTCCCACAACTCCACGTTCCCTCGGCTCTGTGTTCCCTCAACTCTATGTGCCCTCGGCTCTGTGTTCCCACTACTCCATGTTCCTCGGCTCTGTGTTCCCTCAACTCTATGTTCCTCATGCTCTGTGTTCCCTCAGCTCCATGTTCCTTCAGCTCTGTGTTCCCCAAAATCGTTTTCCTTCAGCTCTGTGTTCCCTCAACTCTATGTTCCCTCGGCTCTGTGTTCCCACTACTCCATGTTCCTTCAGCTTTGTGTTCCCTCAACTCTATGTTCCTCTTGCTCTGTGTTCCTCAGCTCCATGTTCCTTCAGCTCTGTGTTCCCCAAAATCGTTTTCCTTCAGCTCTGTGTTCCCTCAACTCTATGTTCCTCGGCTCTGTGTTCCCTCAACTCTATGTTCCTCTTGCTCTGTGTTCCCTCAGCTCCATGTTCTTCAGCTCTGTGTTCCCCAAAATCGTTTTCCTTCAGCTCTGTGTTCCCTCAACTCTATGTTCCCTCGGCTCTGTGTTCCCACAACTCCATGTTCCTTCAGCTTTGTGTTCCCCCAAAATTGTTTTCCTTCGGCTCTGTGTCCCCACAACCCTATGTTCCCTCAGCTCTGTGTTCCCTCAACTCCATGTTCCCTCAGCTCTGTGTTCCCTCAACTCCATGTTCCTTCAGCTCTGTGTTCCCTCAACTCCATGTTCCCTCAGCTCTGTGTTCCCTCAACTCTTGTTCCCTCGGCTCTGTGTTCCCACTACTCCATGTTCCTTCAGCTTTGTGTTCCCCCAAAATTGTTTTCCTTCGGCTCTGTGTCCCCACAACCCTATGTTCCCTCAGCTCTGTGTTCCCTCAACTCCATATGTTCCCTCAGCTCTGTGTTCCCTCAACTCCATGTTCCTTCAGCTCTGTGTTCCCTCAACTCCATGTTCCCTTAGCTCTGTGTTCCCTCAACTCCATGTTCCCTCAGCTCTGTGTTCCTCAATTCCATGTTCCCTTGGCTCTGTGTTCCCTCAACTTCATGTTCCCTCTGCTCTGTGTTCCCTCGACTTCATGTTCCCTCTGCTCTGTGTTCCTCAACTCCATATTCCCTAAACTCTGTGTTCCTTCAACTCAATGTTCCCTTGTCTCTTGTGTTCCCTCAACTCAATATTCCTTCGGCTCTGCGTTCCTCAGCTCCATGTTCCCTCGGCTTTGTGTTCCCTCAGCTTTGTGTTCCCTCAGCTTTGTGTTCCCTCAGCTTTGTGTTCCTCAGGCTCTGCGTTCCCTCAGGTTTGTGTTCCTCAGCTTTGTGTTCCCTCAGCTCTGTGTTCCCTCAGTTTTGAGCTTCTTCCACTCTGTGTTCCCTCAGCTCTGAGTTTCCTCCGCTCTGTGTTCCTGAGCTCTGTGTTCCCTCAGCTCTGAGTTTCCTCCGCTCTGTGTTCCCTGAGCTCTGTGTTCCCTCAGCTCTGAGTTTCCTCCGCTCTGTGTTCCCTGAGCTCTGTGTTCCCTCAGCTCTGTGTTCCTCAGCTCTGAGTTTCCTCCGCTCTGTGTTCCCTCAACATCATATTCCCCCAGTTTTGAGCGCCCTCAACTGCATGTTCCATCGGCTTTGTATTCCCTCAACTGTGTGTTCCCTCAACTCTGTGTTCCCTCACCTCCATGTTCCCTCGGCTCTGTGTTCCCTCAACTCCATGCTCCTCCAAATCTGTGTTCTCTCAACTCCATGTTCCCTTGTCAGTGTTCCCTCAACTCCATGTTCCCTTGTCTCTGTGTTCCCTCAACTCAATGTTCCCTTGTCTCTGTGTTCCTCAACTCCATGTTCTCCAAATCTGTGTTCTCTCAACTCCATGTTCCCTTGTCAGTGTTCCCTCAACTCCATGTTCCCTTGTCTCTGTGTTCCCTCAACTCAATGTTCCCTCGGCTCTGTGTTCCCTCATCTCCATGTTCCTCCAATCTGTGTTCTCTCAACTCCATGTTCCCTTGTCTCTGTGTTCCCTCAACTCAATGTTCCCTCGGCTCTGTGTTCCCTCAACTCCATGTTCCCTCGGCTCAGAAGCGGTGCAGTGTCTTCTCTCGCTGGTGGCTTGCCCTAGGACGACCTGATATTGATACTGCCCCCACCCCTAACCCCTATTCCCCGCGGACTGTCGGCTGTGGGGCTCTGTGTCGGGACAGGCCTTTGTCTAGGAAAGCTAGAATGAGCGGCCAGTGAGTGCTGCGTGAGTTGACAATGAAGAGAAAGTGGCGAAAACAAACTAGAGTAGCGAGAACAAATGACTTGATTGACTACCTTTTCCGGCTGACCCTCAAATTCTGTCTCAAATTCTGTGGTCCTTCATGCCCTGTTCTCACGATGACCTCAAGTTTCGATGTCCTCTCCAAGTCTATGGCCTTGGTTTGATTTCGTCGGGGTCACCGGTATCGGCGAATTCATGGGGGTTGTTGTTGGACGGACGTGGTGGCGCCCTCCGGAGGAGAACGCATTCACGCCGGCTCCGCGACTAAGCATTTATTGTCGTCAGAGGGGGGTTTAGTAGGTGGTGTCCTGCGTATATTGGACCAGAACAGGCACTACTGAACACCACCGAAGTGACTCGGCGGCAGTGCAGTGTCTTTTCCAGTGGGTTGCCTTTTGACGACTTGACATTGATCGCCCCCTGGGGATTGTCTGTCCCGGGCCTAGGGGGGACTGACCGGGCTGTGGTTTGGGGACGGGTTCGGAATGACGGCGGGGTGCACCCCCCTAGGTGGTACAAAATGAGACAGCAAAAAAAAAAGGGGGGGGGGGGGGGGGGGGAGAAAAAAATGAAAACAATCAAAGTAGCGAGAAAAAAGACTTCTGAAAATTTTTTTTTTTCCGGCGACTTTCGACATTCTTTTCAACGAGCCGGTGAGGGAAGCTACTTACAAACTGACAGTAGGGCTGACTCACGTGCTTGGATCCCTCACAACACTTATGACGGGGATTACAGTGTACATCATCAAGGGAAAGGGCACCCAGGCCCTTTACGGAAGACTCTTGCTAACAAGGGGGACATTCAGCTACTTACAGCTGCTCTTATAATAAAAAGCGGTCTTGTGCGTGTCCTGTTCCTTACATACACCAAACTAAGGAAAGAGAGAGGAGAGAGTGTGTGGTGTGGTCGTCGTGCGTGTGTTAGTCACGCGCGTTGGGGGTTGTGCGTGTACATATATTTTGTCTGTGTTGTGTGTTGGTTTTTTGCCGTGTGGTATGCTGTACCAGGGGCCACGCAGATGCCAAACCAGGGAAAGCCGAGTTGTCTGCCTGACACACGTAGGAGGAGATCCATTTACACTTCTGAAAATTAACAGTAAAACGAAACAGAGCCGGGGGAGCGCCCCAAACCTAGCAGCACACCAAACGTTGTCAGTCCCTGGGGTCCTCGCCTGTTCACCCCCGAGCTCTGGGGATTTTTTTGGTTTTTGCTGTCAGTCCCGCCAGTCGCCGCATCAGACATCCCTCACCACACAAAACACACACACACACACACACACACACACACACACACACACACACACCCCACAAACACACCAACACTACCACAAACCAGGGCGAAAAGGCGCGACTGCGCTGTTTTTGTTGGCCAGGGGCTGGGGTAGATTCTCTTGCCGGGGAAAGAACCCAACAACGGCTGCAGAGGGAAAAGCCGGGATCCCTGAAAAAGGGGAAAATTCGCCGCCACTGAGGAAAGAATGATAGAGAGAGAGCGGGCCAAATTTGCTTAAAAGGGGGGTGCTGGGAAGAAAGGATCAAACCCCCGCTTCCCACAGAAAGGGGAAGAGGAAAAGGGATTTGGGCACCCAAGTTTCCACAGAAACCGAAAGAGAAAAGGATTTTTCGGCATCCCTGATTTTTTCCCCAGAAGAGCGAAAAAGAAGGACTTGGAAATCCTGAGTTTCCCACAGAAGACCAGAAAGAGATAAAGGGATTTTGGCACCCCTGATTTCCCACAGAAGACGAAGAGAGAGAAGGATTTTGGCTTTCCCGAGTTCCCACAGAAGACCAAAGAAGATGAAGGCTTGGCATCCCGATTTTCCCACAGAAGAGCGGAAGAGATGAGGACTTGGCATCCCGAGTTTCCCACAAAAGGGGAAGAGGGAAGGACTTGGCACCCTGATTTTCCCCCAAAAGAGCAAAAAGAAGATGAAGGATTTGGGCATCCCAGATTTTCCCACAAAAGCAAGAGAGATGAAGGCTTGGCATCCCGGGTTTTTCCCCAGAAGAGGGGAAGAAAGTTGAAGGATTTGGCACCCCGAGTTTCCCACAGAAAGGGGAAGAGAGATAAGGACTTGGCACCCAATTTTTCCCACAAAGAGCAAAAAGAGAGATAAGGACTGGGCACCCCTGTTTTTCCCCACAAGAGCGGAAGAAGATAAAGGGGCTTGGCATTCCTGATTTTCCCCACGAAGACCAAAGAAGATAAGGGGACTCAAACCCTGATTTCCCACAGAAGAGCGAAGAGAGAGAAGGATTTGGCATTCCTGATTTTTCCCACAAAAGAAAAGAGGGATGAAGGCCCGGGGCATCCCGATTTTCCCACAGAAAGCGGAAGAGAGTAAGAACCGGCATCCCTGATTTCCCCACAGAAGAGCGGAAGAGAGATAAGGATTTGGCACCCCAGATTTTCCCACAGAAGCCAAAGAGAGATGAACGACCGGCTTCCTATTTCCCACAGAAACCAAAGAAGATAAGACTTGACACCCCTGATTTCCCCAGAAAGGGGAAGAAGATAAAGGGATTTACACCCTGATTTTCCCACAGAAAGGGGAAGAGAATAAAGGGACTGGCACCCCTGATTTTCCACAGAAGACCAGAAGAGAGAGACGACCTGGCATTCCGGTTTTTTCCCACAGAAGCCCAGAAAGAATAAGGACTTGACACCCTGAGTTTCCCACAAAAGGGGAAGAGAGATGAAGGCTCGGCATCCCGAGTTTCCCACAGAAGATGGAAGAGAGATGAAGGTTTGGGCACCCCTGATTTCCCACAAAAGACCAAAGAGAGATAAGGATTTTTTGGCATTCCTTGGTTTCCCAGAAGAGCGAAGAAGATGAAGGTTGGCATTCCTGAGTTCCCCACAAAAAACCAGAAGAGAGATGAAGGATTTGACATCCCTGATTTCCCCACAGAAGAGCGGAAGGAGTTAAAGGGACTTGGCACCCTGATTTCCCACAGAAGAGCGGAGAGGAATGAGGAGGGCTTCCGGGGTTTTCCCCACAAAAGAGGGGAAGAGAGAGAAGTTTGACATCCTGATTTTTCCCACAGAAGAGCGGAAGAGAGATAAAGGGGACTTGCACCCCTTTTTCCCCAGAAGAGCGGAAGAGAATGAAGGACTTGGCATTCCTGAGTTTCCCACAGAAAGCGGAAGAGAATGAAGGCCTTGGGCATTCCTGAGTTCCCCCAAAACCGGAAAGGATAAGGTTTTGACATCCTGATTTCCCCACAGAAAGCGGAAAGAATAAGGATTTGGGCATCCCTGAGTTTCCCACAAAGACCAGAAAAAGATGAAGGACTCGGCATCCTGATTTCCCCACAGAAGAGCGAAAGAGATAAAGGACTTGGCACCCTAGTTTCCCACAGAAGAGCGAAGAGAGAGGGGGAAATTGATTTACCGAAGACGGCTGGAAAAAGCACCCCGGGTTGTTGACGACCCACTGGGAGCTCTCTGTCGCAGTCTGCTGTCTCGCCCCTTCGTCTGTCTGTCTGTCTGCTGCCCTTCGTCTCCTCCCCCTCTCTCTTCTTCCCCTCTCATCTCTCCTCTCTCGTCTCTCCCCTCTCTCCTCTCTTTGTGGTGGGGTGTGTGTGTGTGTGTGTGTGTGTGTGTGTTGTGTGTGTGTGTGTGGTGTGTGTTGGGTGTGTGTGTGTGGTGTGTGTGTCTTGGTGTGTGTGGGGTCGGTGTGTGTGTGTGTTTTGGTGTGTTGTGTGCGCGCGTCTGTCTGTTTGTCGTCTGGCTGTGTGTCTTTGTCCGTCTGTCTGGTAAACTTGGCTGGACATCGTAAGTGACCACACTCTCTGTGTATTTAAGTAAAAAAAAACAAACGGGGTTTTCCGTCTGTCAAGGCATGTTTTGTCTGCTCGTAATACGTTAGGGTGTTAGCGCTGCTGAAAAGTAGGCATTTTGCGCTGTATACTGTTAGGGATTTACGTCTGCTGTATACTGTACATGTTTCTCTGGCTGTATACGATAGGGATGTTATCTGCTCCTTATACGTTAGGCATGTTTGCCCGCGTAACTGATAGGGGTTGGGCGTCTGCTTATACAAAAGGGAGTTAGTTGTCTCTGTATACTGTTAGCATGTTAGTCTGTCCCTTTACTGAAGGCAATTTATCTGTCGCGTATACGAAAGGGATTTAGTCTGTCTGCGTATAAGTTAGCATGTTAGTCTATCTGCTGAAACTGAAGGGATGTTGGTCTGTCTGCTGTATACTGTTAGGCATGTTTTCTGCGCTGATACTGATAGGCATGTTTGGGATTCCCCGCTGTATACATAGGCAGTTGGTCTGTCTCTGTAATGAAGGCATGTTGCTGTGTTTGTATACGAAGGGAATTTTGTCTGTCTGCGTATACTGATAGGCATGTTTTCTGTCTGCTGTATACTGGGCATTTTGCTGTCTGCTGTAACTGAAAAAGGCATGTTGGTCTGTCGCTGTATACTGATAGGGTGTAGTCTATCTGCTGTATACTTTTGGCAGTTGGTTGCTGCTGTATACATTTCATGTTGGTCTGTCTGCTGTATACTGATAGGCATGTTTTTTTGCTTATACTGAAAGGCATTTTTTGGCGTCTGCTGTATACGATAGGGATTTTGTCTCTGAACTGTTAGGCATGTTGGGCTTTCTGCGTATACAAGGGAGTTAGCGCTGCGATTCTGTTAGGCATGTTTGTCTGCTGT
The DNA here is from genome assembly GCA_018398815.1 of Conus ventricosus. NCBI lineage: Eukaryota > Metazoa > Mollusca > Gastropoda > Neogastropoda > Conidae > Conus > Conus ventricosus. The sequence goes on along the minus strand of CM031609.1, from coordinate 6,908,092 downwards.
TTTGGGTAGGAAAGTTGGGTCTCTTATACGATAGGCATGTTTGCTGCTGCTGATACTGATAGGTTTGGTCGTCTGCTTAACGAAAGGGATTTGGTCTGTCTGCTGCAACTGATAGGCATGTTTGGGCTGTCGCGTATCTGAAAAGGCATGTTTTTTCTTCTGCTGTATCAAAAGGCAAGTTGGTCTTTTGCTTATACTGATAGGTATGTTACTTTTGCTGTATCGATAGGCATTTAGTCTTCTCTGATACTGATAGGCATGTTGGTCTGTCTGCTGTATACTTTTGGCGTGTTGTCGCTGAAAACGTTGATATTTTGTTTTTGCTGAAACTTTAGGCATGTTTGTGTGCTGTTGAAAACTTTAGCGTTCGCTGCTGTATCTTTAGATAGTTTGTTGCTGTATACTTTAAATTGTTCGCGATACTATAGGCATGTTTTCTGCTGATTCTGTTAGGGGTTTTTCTGCTGTATACTGAAAGGCATTAGTCTTCTGCTGTATACTGTTTTTCATTTAGCGTCGCTGTAACGATAGGCATGTAGCTTTCTGCTTATACTGATAGGGATGTTTTGTCTGTCTCTGTATACTGACGGCAGTTTGCTGCTCTTATACTGTAGCATGTTTGTCGCTGTATCTGATAGGATGTTAGTCTGTCTGCGCATACGAAGGGTGTTTTTTCTGCTTATACTGAAGCATGATATCTGTCTGCGATACTGAATGCATTTTGTCTGTCTGCGTATACTGATAGGTATGTTTGTCTGCTGTATACTGATGGCCCGTTAGTCCCGTCGCTTATACGAAGCCCGTTTGTCGCTGTATACGAAGGCATGAAGTCGTCTCTGTATACTGAAAAGGGATTTATCGTCGCTGTAACGAAGGCATGTTTTTCTCGTATAAAGATGCAAATTTGCTGCTGTATACTGATACAAATGCTGCTGCTGATACGTAGCATGATACTGCTCTGTAAATGATAGGCAAGTTAGTCTGCTGCTGATACTGATAGGGTAAGCTGCGCTGTATAATGATAGCTGATAGTCTGCCCGTTACTGAAAGGGAGTTTTTCTGCTGTAAACTGATGGCAGAAGTCTGTTTCCCCCTGTATACGATAGGCATGTTGCTATTGCGTAAACGATAGGCATGGTCTGATGTAAATGATAGGCCGAAGCGTCTCCTGTTAAAGTTAGGGAGTTTTTTCGCGAATACTGATAGGGATGTAGTCTTTCTGCTTTTACTGATAGGCCCTTTTAGCTACTGCTGTAACTGTAGGCATGTTTGTTTTAATAACGAAGGGATGATAGTCTGTCTGCTGATACTGTAGGAGTTAGTCTGTCTGCGAACTGTTAGGCATTTTTTCTGCTGTAAATGAAAGGGGATGTTTGCTGTCGCTGATCGATAGGCATGTTTGTCGCTGTAACGTTAGGGAAGTTGTCTGCGTATACTTTTTGGCAGTTAGTCGCTTTGTATACGTTTGGCATGTTAGTCTGCTGAAACTGTTAGGCATGGAGTCATGTAAAACTGTTAGGCATGTTTTGTCTGCTGTATACTGTTTGGCATATTAGTCTGTCGCTTAACTGTTAGGCCTGTTATCTGTCTGCCCCGATACTGTTAGGCATGTTTTTTTTGCTTATACGTTAGGCATGTAGTCTGTCTGCTGTATACTGTTTTGGCAGTTTGCTGCTGTAAAAGTTAGCATGTTTTTCTGCTGATACTGTTTGGCATGTTTTTTTCTGCTGTATACTTTAAGCATGTTTTGTCGTCTGTTGTATACGTTAGGGATGTTTGTCGCTGATACGTTAGGTATGTTTTTTCCCGATATACGTTAGGCATTTTTTTTTTTTGCTGAAACGTTAGGCATGTTTGTCTCTGTATACTGATAGGCATGTTTTCTGTAAAACTGTTAGGGATTTTTGTCTGCTGAAATTTAGGGTGTTTTTTTGGGTGTAACTGTTAAAGGGATTTTTCTGCTTTATACTGTTAGGGATGTTTCTGCTGTATACTGTTTGGCATTTCGTCCGCGTTTTTTCCCCTTTTCCTTTAGGCAGCCAAGAAAAGGGGGTGTGTAACCCCTGCAAAAAAAATAGAGCAAGCACAAATGTGAAGACCTGGGAAATATCCATCCACTGGCCTTGCCCGGGGTTCGAACGAGGGGCCAAACAGAGCCCTTGAAAATTTAAAAAATGGGAGCTTTTGCCCAACTAAAACACTTTTTTTTTTCTTTTTGTAAAATCACATCATTTGCGTACTTTCTTTTTTTCAAACTCCGGTTTTATGCTTAGGAGTGACAGCAACGCACAAAACTTGAAAAACTTCTTCTGCGCACGCAGGCTGACACTCCTGCGGACACCCACTGTATAGGGAGTGAAGTTTTGTGTGTATGACCGTTTTTTATCCCGCCATTAAGGCAGCCATACTCCAACTTCGGGAAGGTGCACGCTATGTGTAACGTGTCATCCATACCAACGGCCAAACTGGCCGTCTCCTTCCGAAAGTTGGTGATGGGATTTTGCATGTGTGTAAGATGTTATGCATGCGTTCCCACACGGAACCTCGGTTTATAGTCTCATTCGAAGGACTGTGTGGGAAATGAGTCAGAACCAATGTTAACTCCGGGGGGGAAATCCCCCTGTACCGAAACGGCCCGGCGGAGATTCGAACCCGCAACCCAAGATTACGAGTCCGGCGCTCTACCACTGAGCTATTCCGGCCCCCGACTTGAGAAACAAAAATCAGAAATCGACTCTCCCCAAGGGTTAGTGAGTCGACTGGCTGGCCAGTTGGCTGGTTTGATTCTGCTATCAAAATGGGGCAGAGAGAGAGAGAGAGGATGTTACACCCCAAAAAGACGCCCACCCCAAAAAGACGCCGGTGTCTTTTTGGCCCCCTTCATCACACCCCAAAAAGACGCCCGGAGGACCGGCGTCTTTTTGGGACTGTGCTGTCGATATTTTCATTCATGACCAACTTTTGACTTATATTTTTATACTCCCAGTTGGCGTAACCAGTGTCCCAGTCTACTCCAAAGCAGAATCGATGGTCTTTAGATTACAGTAGGGCGAAGCCCGAGAGAGGACGAAGGACGAATGAACGAAGGCCGTTAGGCCAAGTCGTGCTCACGGGGCGAGGCGTCTTTTTGGGGTGTGATGTAGCCCCCAAAAGACACCGGCGTCTTTTTGGGCGAGGCGCCCTTTTGGGTGTGATGTCGGGGGCCAAAAAGACACCGCGTCTTTTTGGGCGGGCGTGTAAGTGTGTGCATATGGAAGGGTGATGTGGATTTAGACTGGAGCGGGGGACGGTGGGGGGGGGGGGGGGGGGTAGAGCGAGAGAGAGAGAAGGAAGAAAGAGAGGCAGAGAGAGAGAGAGAGAGAGAGAGAGAGAGAGAGAGATAAAGGGGAGAGGGGGATGGGGAAGAGGAAGAGATGGACGAGGGGGCTTGGGGGCGAGCTGGAAGAGGGGGGAGGGGTGCAAGGAAGAAGAGAGGACGGACGACGGTTGAGGTCTGCAAAGTGATCCTCTTCGCTGTGTCTGTCAACAGAAGACGATGACGACGACGACGAACAGCCCCAGGAAAGGAACCCTTCCAACGTTGGCTTATTTCACGCCGATCTAATCTTCCTGGGGGAGACGCAGGTCCGGCAGATACAGCCGAGCAGTCGCCGGAGCAGTCGCCGAGCAGTCGCCGGAGCAGTCGCCGGGGCAGTCGCCGGAGCAGTCGCCGGAGCTCGGGCTGGATGTCAAAACTGCTGCCGGCAGCAGGCGTGGGCGGAGGGGCGGCCGTGTATGCTAGCTCTCAGGGCGGGGATTCACCACAGGGGAATCCTGCAGGTGCTGAGCATGGAATCCTGCAGGTGCTGGGTATGGGAATCCTGCAGGTGCTGGGGATGGGAATCCCGCAGGTGCTGGGTATGGGAATCCCGCAGGTGCTGGGTATGGGTATCCCGCACATGCTGGGTATGGTATCCCGCAGGTGCTGGGTATAGGAATCCCGCAGGTGCTGGGTATGGGAATCCCGCAGGTGCTGGGTATAGGAATCCCGCAGGTGCTGGTATGGGTATCCCGTACATGCTGGGTAGATGCAGCATCGGGACGTTAAAAACAAAAACAAAGAGGGAGAGAGAGGGAGGGAGGGAGGGAGGGAAAGAGAGATAGAAACAAAGAAAGAGATCAACAAAGAGGGAGGGAGGGAGGGAGGGAGGGAGGGAGGGAAAGAGAGATAGAAACAAAGAAAGAGATCATGTCCAAATCCTCCCTGAAACCCTTCGTGGCCAGACTTGGCAGAGAGAAACCTAACATGCTCAGCTTGCTGAGTGACCCGTTCCCCCAGGCTCTGAGCTGTGGCCCAGCTGCCTAATGGTCACCCATTTCAGTCAAACGACGAAAAGCTTTTAAAGCCAGTCGAAAAAAAACAAAACATTGTTACATAGACTACAAACGCAAAACTTGATGCAGGCCACAAAAACTCACTGCTCACATCAAAACACTTCAAATCAATATTGAAGCATACACATACAGGCCATTTTCAAACTGCAGAATAACGACGGCGACAAATGACATAGCCCTAGAGAAAGAAAAAATTCACGTTCTACCCACGAAGAACATGCCGTGGAAATCTGAACAGTCAACAGTAGCTAACACAAATCCAGATCCTGCACAATAAAAAAAGGACACGCTAAAGTGACTCCATGTTCAGGGAATTCGGAAAACAAGTCTATGGCACAAATGCAGAGCCTTCGCCACCGAAAACTCGGAAGGAACACCACAAAAGAATGGCCCAAATCCTCCCGCACCACCAGATGCTCCCCTGAGATGGCAGACCACCGAACTCATCTGCACTCTCTTTGGATCTCTCTGGACCAAGAGTTGCATGGTAGAACTGAGATCTTTTCAGAAATGAGGTCGGGCCACGCGCCTTTTAAAAAGGGGTGAATCAGGTTTGAAGATGTCACCCTCCCTTGTTTTCGATCACGTGCGCGCGCGCGCACACACACACACACACACACACACACACACACACACACACACACACACACACACACACACACACACGTGCACGTTCACACCGCTTCTACCGGTCAGGTAGAATTGTAACTCCTGCTGGATCGGTTGTTTTTGGTGTCACCATTTGGGTGTCCACAGGCTTCCACTGTGTAGGTTGGGTTTCACTCTGAAGGTCTGTCTGGCCCTAGCTCACATTCTTGTTTTCTTTTTAGAGGTTTGCTCTGTCCGCTAGCCTTCCACACATCGTCTACTTAACCCTCATCCTTTGATCACAGCGGCAGCTCGGGTTCTCCCGTCTGTCTGCCTGCTCTCCTCTATGCTGAGGCTGCAATCCTTTGGCCACTTCGGTCACAGTGAGTTTGGCCAGCTCCGCCGCTCATACGGTCGATGATCAGAGCAATTTTAGCTGCAAAACAAAACAAACAAACAAAAAATATTGTCCGCAATGAAATGATTCGCATTGTGCCAACAAACAGAGAGAGAGAAACTATGACAACAGTGACAGTAACTATACGTAACTTTATGTTTAAGTTTGGTGGGGGTTTTGTGTGTGTGTTTTTCATTGCAGACCCTTCTAAAAGTACGAGGTCTATTTGTTTAAAAAAAAAAAGGACATCAGCGCTTATTGGTTATAATCATAAATCAAGAAGCTTATCTTTAATTATCATTTCTTACCATATGACAATGCTTGAAGAACATGTTGCTAAAAGGCGCACCACTCTTTTCTACTCATACATTCTAACCTCCCTTGCATCACTCTGCCTACCTACCCCCCCCCCCCCCCCCCCCCGCCTCCACCCCCTACTCCTCATTCCCCACCCACACCCACTCACCCCATCCAAACTGTTTCTCCATGCTGGAGAGCTGAAAGAAAATTTATTTCTGTCCCACTCGCCCCCATCCACCCCTCCCCCACCCCACCCTCTCCTGTAGGCCTCAGTTCCCCTTCCCAATCCTCCCCTCCCCCATCTGGCCCCACCCACTCCCCTCCACCCTCACCCTGTATAAATCTACCCCTCCTTTCTTCCCTCCTGCTCCAATCTTCACATTCATGATCATAGTTACCGCGTGATCATTTCCGTGTGTAATTCTCCATTATCTAACTACAATGAACAATGATCTTTATGTTCTCAAGTTGTTCTTTAGAATAATAAAGCCAGAACTGAGATTCCACGTGTCCTTTTCCTTTGTCATGTGCAGATGTCGATCATATGAAAAGCCTTCTCTTCGGAATTCTTCCACAGTCCTTCCCTTCTTGATTTGTTGTTGTTGTTTTTTTCTTTCTTTCTTTCTTTCTTTTTTTGTTTTGTTTTGTTTTTCAACAAAAGCAAACCATTTGCAACACACTGCTATAACACGTTTTCCATCCTCTGAAAGTGCAGATTAATGCCTGGTATAAATCTGTCTTTTTGTGTGGACGCCCTCTCTCTCTCTCTCTCTCTCTCTCTCCTCTCTCTCTCTCTCCTCTCTCTCTCTCTCTCTCTCTCTCTCTCTCTCTCTCTCTCTCATATGCATAAATAAAGTCCACGACAGATACAAAAATAACTCAAAAAGCTGCCCTTTTTGTGACAAAACTGAAGATGAAATACACTTTTTGCTGGAATGTCCATTATATCAAGATTTAAGAAATAAGTATATCATGAAATATGTAACAAATGTACACGGACTATTGTTGAAGTTTTTGCTGCAAAACGAGAAAAGGGACGTAATTCGCTCTGTTGCGATGTATATCTTCTATGCCTTGAAGAAAAGAGAATTGTTACTGGGGAGAGAACATTACGAGTACCATATGTTTTCATAAATTTATCTGTTTTACCTTTCGTGGTCGTGGTGTTTCGTGGTCGATGCGTCTTGTGTATACTTAGGAATCATGATGAAAAAATGTGTGTGTGTGTGTGTGTGTGTGTGTGTGTGTGTGTGTGTGTGTTGTGTGTGTGTGTGCGCGCGTGTGTATGTGTGTGTGTGTATGTATGCTTGTGTGTGTGTGGGGGGGGGGGGGGGGGGGGTTGTAAGTGCGAGCGAAACTGTATGTGCGAGCTGTGCGAATCTGGGAGAGTGCTACATACGGGTGTGATTTTGTATGTATCTTTCGGTATACTCAATTTACGATTATACAGTTGGTGTGAGCAAGTTTTGTAAATGATCGTGATCCGTAGAAATGTTACAGCGTCAGTGTGTGTGATTTCATTTTTGTTTCTTGACCTCATTGCAGATAGGTCGGTGGCCTTTGCAATTAAAATTTTCCGAGTTCTCATATGCATAAATAAACTAGACACGAACACAAACACGCCCCCCCCCCCCCCCCCCCCCCCACCCACACACACACACACACACAGAAACCACCACAGATCCCGTTGTAGAACAGAGTAGTTGCACAAATTGCTGAGCCGACACTTCAACACCGAGCACTCATCATCGACTCATTCACATGTGCGCCGTCCACGAGAGGTGTGAAACAACAGTGCCACATGCAGCGGTCTACTTTTCAGCACCACACAGCACTTTGCCCAGTGCGTTGTCAACATTCTCCCACACAGTCTGCCATTTCATTCTTTCGTTGCTAACCGACCGTCCTCTGTTGTCGTAACGTTTAAGAATAAAAATTTAATGAGCTTTCTGTCGCTCCCACTTCAGTATCTATGCACTGTGTGTGTGTGTGTGTGTGTGTGTGTGTTTGGCCAGCACGCGCAACATAGCTCAACAGGCAAGTTTTGTGACGTCACACGGCTACCCACACGCTCCCATTGCAACGCAGTGAATGCCATTAACAGTTGTCAGTCACACTATTTCCTCTTTCTGAGAGAAGAAAAACAAGGTAAATTTTGCCATCAATATCTTCAGTAACAACGCCATTCAAGGGAGTTAACTCTAAAACATACCGTAACTAGTAACGTTGAACTTTCTTCTTCAGCGTTCCAGGCAGTATCTGGTAGCGTGCGAACTCGTTTTACCCTGTTCGGATACTCGCACTATACGGGAGAGCATAGTCAGTACACTCCGACTTCGTTGAGTGCAGAAATTTGTGGGAAGAGGTTGTGGAAAAAAGACAGATAAAAGATATGGTAGACAGAAAGTACAGTAGACGACAGTACAGCAAAAGGAGACAGAGTTAAGTTGCTAAACACACGAGCCTCCCCGCCCGTACGGTTGAGACGAAACGTTTGAACCTGTGCGATCCGACCAGTCAGTGTCGAACGGACGGAGTGCTTCACGAAACGTTGAACCTGTGCGGTCCGACCTATACGCGAGTTTTAAACCCTCTGAGTTTGATCCCACATGCCGCTTCAAAGGACTGTACAATTGAATACGAAGCTTTTTTCTCGAATATTTAGATTCCTATAATTTTTTGAGTTGACATTCCAAAGCACATGATGGCCTTGGTACGATTCAATCAAATGTTTGGTCTCCGAATTGGACAGTCTGATCGCCTAGCGGACGACGCCATTTTTCCGTTGTCGTGGGTTTTTCGCTCAATGGTGAGCGTTGATTGGTTGGAGGGTTCTAGCTGTCCGTTTCGAATAGATCACGGTGTATCTCGAACGGTCGGGTCGAACTGGATGCCGAAGTCCGTTGAGACGTACGTTTGCTATGACAGACGCTCCGTTTGGGATCGGGTTCGACCGGTACGTCCGAAGCGTACGGGCGGGGAGGCTCGTGTGTCAGCCTCTTTACTGAGAGCGAACGGAAAAGGGGGCGTTACTAGCACAGAATGTCCAGAAGGAGGGGGGGCTATTTGTACAAAAGACACCCCCCCCCCCCCCCCCACTCGTATCCCCAGGTACCAAAATTGTTAACAACTCCATCTTTCATACGAAGCATCTGGACCGTTCACAAAATCTTCCTCTATTATATTATCAGTATGGAAGTGCCATGAACCAATCCGGAGTTCTCATCACTACCAGTCAGTCAGTACATGCAGTTCCTCACTGGATTTCACCATCAAAGACAAATAAACTGATCCAGTATAGGCATAGCCTCCGTTTCTTATCACAGTATACACTCTTGTCTGCATGGTGGTAAACAGGAATAAGCGTAAGCATCGCGCCTCTGTTGCTAAAGAAAAAGAGAAAAAAAACTTCTTGGGACAGTTTACAACACGCTGAGTTGAGTATTTATAGCGCACAGTTGTAGCCTCAGTTTCTTATCGCTCTTTGTAGATTATTATAATTACATAAGTACGACTTACGTATGTTAAGCTGAATTATGACGTCACTCGGATAGATACGTCATGACACTCCGTTACGCCGATGTCGGAATGAGCAACTGAACAAGAAACCAAAAACAAGCTTGACTCGACTTCTTGTTTATATTGTATGACTGGCACATTCTTCATGGTGTCAGAAGTGTTTAGAACTCATCGAATTATGTTTTGACATTTAGCAACCTGGCCACGTACGTACAAGGCAGGTTTTTTTTAGTTTGTCACGTTGAGGACTTGCGCGGGTTTGCTCAATCCCGTTTTGCGTGCTACAAGGCGTACTCCAACACTAACGACTTTAGTGCAGTTGCGCCACTTCGACATTTTTCGACACTGACACACGTACGTGGTTCCGTGGTTCAAACACTCGGAAAGCATGGACTGCTTACGGAAGCCACCGCCCCTGTCTTTTGACGGCAACGTTGCTGAGAACTGGCGTACATTTGAGGCCGAATTTGACATCTTTATAGAGGCTGCTTATGCTGACAAAGATGACCGTACACGAGCGTACATTTTGCTGAACTTGGCTGGAAAAGATGCCATTGAGAAAGAAAAGACATTCACTTATGCTGCTGAAGTGAAGAACGACGATGGTGTAGTCACACAAGCTGCAGAAAAGCGCGAAAACGTCGCTGTCCTGAAGACAAAAATTTCGTGAGCTCTGCAATCCCCTGACGAACATTATTATCGAGAGACACAAGTTCAACACACGATTCCAGCAAGCTGACGAGCCAATGCAAAGCTTCATCACAACATTGAAGATTTTGGCCAACACCTGTGAATATGGGACGTTAAAAGACTCACTCATTCGAGATCGAATCGTCTGTGGAGTCACGTCAGATGCTCTCCGAAAACAGCTTCTGAAGGAAAAGGCGCTAGATCTCCACAAAGCAATCCAGATCTGTCAGATCCACAAAGCTGCGGAGAAACACACCGTCCAAGTATCAGAGGATCACGAAGTCAATGCCATCTCACAGAAGAAGACGTTCTAACGTTCCTCCCAACAAATCTTGTCGCTATTGTGGTCGCTCGCATGTAGCAAAGAAAGAGGAGTGTCCAGCCTATGGCAAGAAATGTTCGTCATGCTCAAAGATGCACCACTTTGCTAAGGTCTGCAAATCAACACCACGACGGCGGTTGGCGAGCACCGTCAATGCAATTGGTGGAGACAACTCTGATGAGGGTGGAGAACCAGCTGAAGACTGGGAGTTACACGCGCTCATCCAGGAGCCACGTCGCAATGAGATACACTGTACAGCAATAATCAATGGAGGCGACTTGAAACTAAAGGTTGATACTGGTGCCAAATGCAACGTTCTGCCACTCTACGAGGTCAAGAAGGTCCAAGCAAGAGAGACCATCAACAAAGCCAAAGCCATCAACCTCGTCGCATACGGGGGAGAACGATTCTCGACACTAGGAAGTGTAGACCTTCTCTGCAAGATTGGTGACCGCCAAGAAACGTTGACCTTTCATATCATTGACAGGCAAGCCACACCCATCCTTGGTCTCAATGATGCACTTTGACTCCGTCTCATTCAGCTAGACAAGACTGTCTATGAAGTAAATGAAGCGTCTGAGGACACCTCCAGAGAAAACATTTTGAAGGACTACCCAGAACTTTTCAATGACACACTTGGGACATTGCCTCCAAAATACATCATGCGCATTGATCCCAGCGTCACACCAGTTGTCAAACCAGCAAGAAAAGTTCCTCAGGCCATGGAAAAGAAGGTCAAGATTGAGCTTGAGAACATGGTGAAGCGAGGCGTCATAGTGCAAGAGACAGAACCGACAGAGTGGGTGTCACAGATGGTGGCAGCAAGAAAGAAAAATGGTGACATCCGGATCTGTTTAGACCCAAGAAGTTTAAACACCGCTCTCCAACGCCCGCACTTCCAATGCGCACCGCCGACGACGTAGCATCTAGAATCGGCAACGCGAAATGCTTCACCACTTTGGATGCAAAGAACGGATTTGGGCAAATCCGGATGGATGAGGTGTCTTCCAGGCGAACTACTTTCAGCACACCGTTTGGGCAATACAGGTTTCTGCGCATGCCGTTTGACATTAATACGGCTAGTGAGGTCTTCCAGGAAGCCATGGAGAGGCTATTCGAGGGATATCCATGTGCCATCATCGTAGATGATATCCTCGTCTGGGGCTCCACCGACGAGGAGCATGATGCAAATCTCAAGAAGATTCTGGAGTGAGCACGGCAGATCGGGCTGAAGCTGAACCTCAGTAAATGCAGGTTCAGGATGAAAAGCGTCACTTTCGTCAGCCACAAGTTCACTGAGGATGGTCTGAAGCCAGATACGGAGAAAACAGACGCAATCCGGGAGATGCCTGCACCTGAGAACCGGGCAGCTCTTCAGAGATTCCTTGGCATGACAAACTACCTAAACAAGTTCATCCAGAACTACAGCGAGAAAACATCAGTTTTGCGAAAACTGCCACGCAATGACATTGTTTGGAGCTGGACTGACGCTCACCAGCAAGCTTTCAACAGACTCAAAGATGACCTCATGAATCCTCCTGTCCTGAAGTTCTTCGACCCTGCGAAACCCGTCGTCTTGTCTGTAGACTCATCCAAGAGTGGACTGGGTGCTGCATGCCTGCAAGAGGATGCTCCAGTGGCCTACGCATCACGAGCCTTGTCTGACTGCGAGACAAGGTATGCGCAAATTGAAAAGGAGCTCCTGGCTGCTGTATTCGCCTGCAGGAAGTTTCATGACTTTGTCTATGGTCGGAAGGTGACCATAGAGACTGACCACAAGCCTTTGATCACCATCGTGAAGAAGTCACTGAATGCTGCCCCTGCTCGTCTCCAACGCATGCTTCTACAGCTGCAACGCTACAACCTTGATTTCGTCTACAAAAAGGACAAAGAGTTGTACCTTGCTGACACGCTGTCCAGAGCGTTTCCCAATGATCCAGCTGAAGAGGAGGAGTTTGACTGCGACGTCATGACAGTTCTCTCCATATCGCCGGCGAGAATGACTGAACTCCAGAAAGAGACTTTGGCTGACCCGACCATGCAGAAGCTTGCAAAGCTCATCAAAGATGGATGGCCTGACCATGAGCGAGGCCTGACCATGAGCGAGGCCTGACCATGAGCGAGGCCTGACCATGAGCGAGGCCTGACCATGAGCGAGGCCTGCCGTCTGATGTGAAATGCTTCTTCCCATTCAGGATGAGTTGGTGATTGAGAATGACGTCGTCATGAAAGGACAGAGAGCGGTGGTTCCGAAAGCCTTGAGGTCCACCTACATCGCCGTTCTCCACAAGGGCCACATGGGAGCAGAGCGCACCAGACTGCTTGCAAGCGACATTGTATTTTGGCCCAAGATGCGTCAAGACATTGAAGACGCAGTTTCCCAATGCTCAGCCTGCAACAGCTGCAAGGCCCATCTGCAGAAACAGCCCCTCATGAACCACCCTGTCCCTAAACTCCCTTGGTCCAGCCTCGCAGCCGACATATTTGACTGGAATGGCAAGCAATACCTGGTTGTTGTCGATTCCTACTCTGGCTGGTTCGAGATGGACATGATCAACAAGATGACTTCAAACATGGTGATCCTAAAGATAAAGCGGCACTTTGCGTCTCATGGCATCCCAGAAAAGCTGATGACAGACAATGGCACGCAATTCACAAGTCGTGAGTTCAAACAGTTCGCACAAGAGTGGAACTTCGTGCACATCACCAGTAGCCCCCACTACCCCAGATCCAATGGCTTGGCAGAAAACGCCGTCAAGCAAGCCAAACAGCTGTTGGAAAAGAGCGAGAAGGACGGATCAGACGTGTACCTTGGTTTGCTGAATCTTCGCAACACGCCACGTGATGACATGTGCTCACCTTCGCAGTGCCTCAACTCAAGACGTATGCGCGCGACACTGCCCACTTCAACAAAACTTCTCCAACCCAAAGCTGTGAGCACGCGCAAAGTCTCCAACCAGTTGAAGAAGTCCAGACAGCAGCAGAAACAGTATCATGACAGATCAGCGAGAGATCTGCGTCCTTTGAAACAGGGTGAAGTCGTGCGGATGCAGACTGAAAAAGGCTTCAAGAAACTTGCAATAGTGAAGTCAGCACACCACTCCCCAAGATCGTACGTCGTCACTGCAGATGGCGCTGACTACGTACGCAACAGACGTCACCTTCTCCCCGTCCAGGAGCCCAGACCACAGGTTCCGCAAGCTCTCAGCACGCTACCTCGTGACAATCTTGGAGGTCCAGGTAGTGTGCGACCACCATTCCCTGCACCCTCCGAACAGCAGCCAGCCTCATCGCCGCTCCCGCTGCTGTCGTTACCCGCCCCTTGTCTGCCCCACTCCTCTCACCCCTCAGCTTGCCAACGTGCCACGAAGCAGGTTCACCCCAGTGCAGCTGTTCCCTTCCCCAGCACCTCCCGCTCCAACCTGTTCCATGCCTCGTCAAGCCGGTGCCACCAACAAGACACCAGGTCCAATCGCACCCACGACACCGGGTCCTGTGCCGGCCACTACACCAGGTACACCACCAGCCAAGCTTTCAGGTCCAGCACTGACCGCCTTGCAGCCCCAGCCCGTGCCGGTAGAGCCGTGAAGCGCAACCCCAAATACTGGACTGAGTGATGTCGGGCCATCTACCAGTGCCTTGATGTGACAATTTTGCTGTTTATTGTTTTAGTTATGTATATTTTTTTCTCTTTCATGAAGGAAGATGAACATGAAAAGTTGCATTATTTCTTTTGGCTCTAAGGAAGCACTTTGGACAGTAAATCATTTCCATTTAACTTGCTCAGCTTAGCTCATAATAAATATTTTAAAAAATCTTAAGAAGGAAGATGTAGATTATTATAATTACATATGTACGACTTACGTATGTTAAGCTGAATTATGACGTCACTCGGATAGATACGTCATGACACTTCCGTTACGCCGATGTCAGAATGAGCAACTGAACAAGAAACCAAAAACAAGCTTGACTCGACTTCTTGTTTATATTGTATGACTGGCACATCTTCACTCTTCTTTGCATGGTTATAAGCACGAATAAGCATCGCGTCTTTGTCGCTCCTAAACACTTCTTTGGACCTTTTACAACACGCTGTATCTTCTTATTTTAAATACTTTAATGTACAATGGCGACATAAATGGAAACAACAATGGTGTGTCTTCTTCTTCTTCTTTCTTTGAGTGTCCACCTTCATCGAGTTGAAGATTCTGACACTTGCGTGTGTATGACCGTTTTTTTATCCCGCCATTAAGGCAGCCATACTCCAACTTCGGGAAGGTGCATGCTATGTGTAGCGTGTCATCCATACCAACGGCCAAACTGGCCTTCTCTTCCGAAAGTTGGTGATGGGATTTTACGTGTGTGCAAGATGTTGTGCATGCGTTCACACACGGAACCTCGGTTTATAGTCTCATTCGAAGGACTGTATGGGGAATGGAGTCAGAACCAATGTTAACTCCGAGGGAAAAATCCCCCTGTACCGAAATTCGAACCCGTAACCCCAGGATCACGAGTCGGGCGCTGACACTTTAAAGTATTCACACCAAACACACACACACACACACACACACAACACTTATTTCGGCAGTTCACAGTCAGTCTACGCTCATGTCCACTGACACCCCCGCTTTTATTTCTCCATGTGATCGAAAAGGAAAGAAAATGCAATTCGGTTATGTGACGTCATCGCTCGGAACCGAACCCCTGCGCTACCGGGGTTGCAAGAGTGCATGGGCACAACTTTCGGAAAGGGTCAAGTTACAAGTTACACACGTCCAAGTGTAGGGACTTTGCGTGTGCGCATACGTGGCAGTTCTTTGTCAAAAGAATCAGAATCAGTACGATTCATGATGAAGAGCTGTTGGACATTTGCTCTCGGTCTTTTGGTTATCGTCTGCTCAAACTCGAAGGTAAGTTTTGTTGAAAAGTTCAACGAAGTTTTGGAAGAGTTGCGAGAACTTGGAAGAAGTTTTCGGAAGCTCCAGTTTGAAGTCTGATACAGACAGTCTTGGCGTATTCTTATTCTGCAATCATCGATATTAGTGGCAAAAGAAATTGCCCGCGATTTCAAGGCAGATGTGAAGATTCGGAGAGAGGTGTAATTGAGCTAAAGAACCAGCGCAAAATGAGATAATGGGGTTTGGAATTTGCATATTTAAATTGATCCCATTTCCAGCAAAGTTCCTCCCCCTCCCCCTTCTTGTCCCACCCGCCTAAACCCCTCCTGTTCAGAATGAAGCTTGGATCTTTTTTCTCCTCCCTTCTTCCCCCCCCCCCCCCCCCCCCCCCCCCACCCCGCCCCCAAGAATTAGTGTTCGATGACAACAGCCTGACGTCCAGTAGCACGTAGACCCTATTCAGTGCCACGGCCGGACGAGGTGTTGCTGTACCCCCATCCCTCCCGATCTCCACGTGCACACACCCCCTCCGTCCCCCCCCCCCCTCCCCCATACACACACACGGTCTGGCCGCCAAAAATGGTATTTTTGGCAAGGTAATTACCCCTTGTACCCCTGGATGGGAGTAGGCCTAACTAAGACCCTTCTCTGGATCTCCGCCACCCCCTCAAATAAATAAATGATCCGGCCTCAAGTGCCACGTGTTGTTTGGCTGTTGTTCCATATTTGCCAAGCAATTTTTGGCCACAGAAGGTGATAATTTATGATTACATCAATAATGGAAAAAAAAAACGGTAGCATGCAAAGTATTTCAACAAACTAATCATAACTCATATGTTATGTGAAAAACAAATGAAAACACTGTTCCCATTAGTGCCTGTTGAAAAATTCACGAAGTGATATATATATCATATAATATGTAGGCCTATGTTCTTGACGAGCATCGAAATATTATTTATGCAGAGTATTTCAACAAACTATACATAACTCATATCTTATGTGAAAAACAAATTAAAACACTATCCATTCCCGTTAGTGCCTGTTGGAAATGTCACACAGTGATGCATATGTACGTTCTTGACAAGCATCGAAACATTTTTTTGTGTGTGAACATAATCATGAGATATAAAGAAATCGTGGCAACTTAACATAGGAAAGATCTGATAGAAAGGTGCTTTCAGCTTATTTCAGTTTTCAGTTTTAGAGCACAGAAGGAAGTGAGAGAGGGAATACAGTCTTGCCAACAAGTAGATCAATCTAACATTACCCTTTTTTTTCTTTTCTTTTTTTTGGTTAAAAAAAGTGAGCAATGCTAATGCTCAGAATTCAAGGCAGTGAAAGAAGAAGGAAGTTGGGGATGGGGAAGGGGAAAGGATGGTGTCTTGTTATTTATTATATCTGCCATACCATTTTATTGTGTCTGAAAGTAAACAGTAATGTTTCTGTTCTGCAATCTTTTGTATGAAACACAATCTGAGAAATGTCACATCTAATGGGCTTGTTGTTTGATATCAAACAACTAGGTTGGAGGGGCAGGGAGAAGTAATGCAGACAGGTGGAAAAGATAATGGAAGACTACCATAATGGTGTTCCTCAAACTGGAAGTGTGAATCTTTTGATTGGACATTTAAATTTTAATGCTGTCATAATCATCCTTTTTATCCTTTTTTTTTTGTCTTGCCCCCTCTTCCCTACCGCCTCTCTCCCCCAACCTTCCCCATCCTCTGAAATAGATGTTGATGTTCCTAGAGAAGAAGTCGAAATGTACATCTGTATGCCTCTCTCAGTCGCTTATTTGTTCTTTCCTCCCTTGACCATTCCTGGGTATGTGTTCATCACGTATGTGTCAGATGGATCATTCTGCCTTTTGTTTTCTCTTTCTCAATGGCAGGAGCTCAGAGTGAAACCTAGTTTTATCCACTAACACATAATGATACTTAAATCAGTCTGTTCTAAATTGTTGTGTCCTGTTTGTCAGTCTGTTGTTTTGCCACCAGACTGACGCCAGTTTTTATTTTTTCAACCCAGTGACAGCACTGAAAAGGCCAAGTGTGTGGCGTGGCTGGAAAGAAACTTGAAACTGAATGAAATCTAAAACTTGAAAGTTTATCATGGACACATACTCATTCCCAAAGGCACATACTCTGAAAATGTCGGAAGTTAGGATCTTTAACTCCAAAATGTTACAACGCAGGAACAAATGATAAATAGCTCTTTTTTTTCGTAATCATTTTGGTTGAAAATGTAACAATTTAGAATGTGTAATTGCGAAATGTTATAATGCAGGAAGAAAACCATTTACAAAAGGGAGATAATTTCCAGTTATGGTTAGGATTATATAGTTTGCATTCCATGTCAGCTGCTTATTTTCATTACTTGTTTCAGAGATTGTTGCAAAATTCTTGGCAAAACTATGACTCGCTTCAGGACTACTACTGGTGAAAGATCTTTCTCTTTTCAAGCTTCAGCGACGTGGAACAGACTGCCAGACTCTCTCAGACATTCAGATTCTATCTCTTCTTTCAAGTCTAAACTTAAAACCCATCTGTTTTCTCATAATTAATCAATGCTGTGTGTGTGTGTGTGTGTGGGGGGGGGGGTACAACCTATCTCATAGCCGTCTGGGCCTTTTTCAAATGTAGTGTATGTGTATGTTCTCTATTATATATTTGTTGTATGATTGAACGTTATAGGATTAAGCTTTTGTAGTGATATTTGACAAATAAGTGAATGTCACATTCGTAGGATAAGGATTTGTTAGTTATTGTAGCAATAGTATTTGTAGCTGGGTGTAAGGTGTATTATTGTATATGAGAAGGGTGAATGTAGTATGACTTTGTAAAGCGCTTAGAGAAATTCGTTTGATGAAGCGCAATATAAGAAACCATTATTATTATTATCTAGGATGAAGGTGATCATACATTTGTCACAGCATTAGTGCGCCTGGGATGGATTTGGGGTAAAATACGTCTACAATGGCAAAAGAGAACTAGCTTATTAGTAGATACACTGAAATTGTCAAATGTGGTGAGTGAAGACAGTATATTAGTCCGCTGTGTGTGATTATTATTAGACAGTTTACTGCTGAATTATCATTGACAATGTCACCATCTAGAGGGCCTTTCTCATTACCCATTTCACCTCTAATCAGCTAATCCAGTGTTGTCTTGCAGTTGCAGTTTCTGTCAGTCACCGTCACCTGAACCAGCACAGACAGAGGAATGCTGAACTGAAAGCTGAGCAGATTTGGCTAACAATACCAGCAAGCCTACCGATTCTCACAACTAATCACTCAAAACAAACAAACAAAAAGAAGAGGAGGAATCTCTTAGTCCTACCTTACTAAGTACAAAGAATTTGTAATGTTTAGTAACGCATGTATCCACCTGACCCCCTATCCTTGTTCCTTCCACATTTTACCCTTACCACCCTGTTGCCATATCTCTCTCTCTCTCTCTCTCTCTCTCCTCTCTCTCTCTCTCTCTCTCTCTCTCTCTCTCTCTCCTCTCACACACACACACACACACTCTCTCTCTCTTCCTCTCTCTCTCTCTCTCTCTCTCTCTCCTCTCTCTCTCTCTCTCTCTCTCTCTCTCTCTCTCTCTCTCCTCTCTCTCTCTGTAATATGTTTGCTGTCAGTAAAGGAATGTCCATACAGAAAATAGTATCCAGATTATCCCTGCAAATTATTCATTCCAATTTTTGCATATATTCTAGAAATTCTGCGAAACTCCAGGTTCCCATACTTAGAATTGACCTATTTAAAATGAGCCATTGTAAGTCTTGTCCTTTTCTCTGGAACTCACTTCATCTGACCTTATATTCCATCAAAGTTCAGAATCTTACAGAAGAAAATTGTTAACATATTTTGTAAACTCACACGCGTTATGTAGATAGGCAATGTATTTCATGTTACCAGTGCTCATCCACATGTAACTTACAACTGTATCATCACTAAAGCACATTTTTATGTACTTTCTCAAAATGAATGGTGCTGTTTACAAATATTGCTGTTTCAAAATAGTTTGCTACTAGTATGAATGGACACGCAATGTCAGTGCATGCAATGTGATTATAGGGGAGATTTATAATGTACTCATGCAGTGCATGTGTGTGGGCCAGAGTACTGCTCATATAATCATGTGTACTTATAGGGGTATGGTGGGTGGGTGGGGGTTGGGGTACGTAATGATGTCACCTTTATTTTTTCCCTTTTTGTTAGGTTTAGCTTTCTACTTTTTTGTTTCTTGTTTCTCAGTCCCCCTCCTCTCTCATGATATTTAATGCTTGTTCAAATCTCTCTCTCTCTCTCTCTCTCTCTCTCTCTCTCTCTCTCTCTCTCTCTCTCTCTCTCCACCCTCAACAACATTACATCCTATTCCCGACTGCCTTGTAAACCAGTCTTGCTTTATGAACAAGAGTGTTGGATATGAATATATGCCAGTGTACTTGAACCTGACTGGTTTATGAATCACTTTTCATTCTTCTCATATCCTCTTTCTTCATAGGAATATTACCTACTAAATAGTGTGTGTTTTCTTCAATTTAGTGTCCTTCCACTGAAAGTGATTCAGACAATAGTGAGTTTGTGGGTGAATGAGAGTAAGTGGATGTGTCTATAATGGTTAACAAAAAATTGAATAGTGAGTTTGAGAGTGAATGAGAATAAGTGGATGTGTCTGTAATAAGGTTAACAAAAATTGAATAGTGAGTTTGCGAGTGAATGAGAATAAGTGGATATGTCAGTAACAAGGTTTACAAAAAATGGAATAAAAATGTATCCCTTTTGTCCTACGTTTTGTCATGTACCCCACCTTGATCCTAATTATATAAATGAATAGATAAACTAGTAACAATGGACAACTGAATTACCAATTCAATAAATTAACAATTTTACAAATAAATACTCAGTGAACTATGCAATAAACCTTTACATACAGATTGAAGAACAGAATAATTGTTAAGTATGCTAGATAAAGACAAAGGAGTCGATGCATCAGTGAAACCATCAATACCCAATTTCTTAAAAATGTCTTTTGTTTTTTAACAATGTGTCAATATATGATTGACACTTAAGGATTCTCCCGACATACATCTGACATTGTTACAATATTTTGTTTTGATTGAATTTAAACGAAGTCTATGCATAAGACTCTCAATCTCTCTAGATAAGCAAATAAAACGCTTGGATGGTCGGTTTTTGTTGTCTCTGTCATGTTGATTAAAACAATTACGGCTATACTGTATGTCTGTATCTAACAATAAGATTTTAGCATTTTCGTGAGATTTCCTATTAATAATTGAATGGCATTCTGTTAAATCTAATGGAACATTTACGGACACAGCATCATTACTATTTTGGGCTGCTTGTTTTGCAGCTCGATCTACTCTTTCGTTTCCATATGCCGCAGTAAGAAGGCACCCAGCAAAAAGTCACAGGAATTCCTTTGATTGAAAGAAGGTGTATTAAATGATTTATTTCAATTATCGTATCTTGGCGTATGCGTGAATTAGGAGATTTATCGAAAGAAGCGCTGCTTTCGAATCAGCACATATTAAAAGTTGACTGTTGTTTATGGGAAAAGTTAGTATGAAATCCAAGAACTTCAGTATAGCAAATAGTTCTGCACTGTATATAGATAAGTTGTTACCAAGATTAAATAACTTTTGAATTTGTAAACTAGGGATTACGAAAGCTGCTCCTGAATTTGAATTATCAAGCACTGAACCATCCGTATATATTTTTAAATGATTATTGTAATTATTTTCTAAAAGAGAGCATACGTGAGTTTTTAAAAGATTAGGTGAGTCATTTTTTGATAAATCTGTGTATTCTATATCAAAGATTGCTTTTGATTGTTCCCCTTTTGGCATTGGAGAAAACGTGTTTGTGTGTGTGTGTGTGAGTGTGTGTGTGTGTGTGTCTGTGTCTGTGTCTGTGTGTGCTTTTGATGTATCTGTATCAATGAAAGGCTGATCACGAATTTCTCTTTGTTGCATGCTTACTTCCCCCTGCCACACAGGCAGAGGATGAGAAGGTGACAGTGACCAGAAAAGTGGTCCTGGACATCTCCATAGATGGGGAGGATGCTGGCAAGATTGAGATTGGTCTGTTTGGTGACATCGTACCCAAAACGGTGGACAACTTTCTACAGCTGGCAACTGGCAAGAACGGCTATGGCTACAAAGGAACCAAGTTCCATCGCATCATCAGTGACTTCATGATCCAAGGTGAGACTGGTAACTTGGTGCATGATGTTAATGATAGTTGCATGTGTGCAACATCAGCATTGTGCTGCTTTGTATCAGTGTATTTGGAAAATAAATTATTGTCCTTTATTGTGCATTCAGCTGTATTTGTCTGTGATGGGTGTGTGTTGAGGTAAAGGGGATGGAAGGGGGTAGAGGGGGGGGGGGGGGTATTAAGGCTTTATACAGGACATGCATGGCTTAACAGTTACACTTACAGGCACCACAGGCTGAAGATTGTCCAGACTGTACTGCCAGTGTGGGCCGATGGAGCAGACATCGCAGCATGTCCTACAGGACTGCCCTCACCATGCTGATCAGACAGACAGATCCTGGCCCAGTGGGGTGTGATGTGCTGCAAGCTGGGGATGCCCGGGGCATATCTGGGGCACAGCCAAGTTCATTTCACTGTCAGAACCACAAGTGTAAAATGTATATTCAGGCAAAGTTTGAGACTGTGTGCACTGCATACACTAGACTATACACACACACACACACACACACACACACACACACACACACACACACACACACACACACACACACACACACAGAACTGAAAGCCACTGTAATAAACAGGTAAGTTTGCACCACTGAAGTTTTCAGATGTAATTATGGAACATGCATGCATATTTTTATCCTTTTTTTGTTTGTTTGTTTGTTCAGGTGGTGACATTGTCAATCAGGATGGAACCGGCTCCAAGAGTATCTATGGAGAAACGTTCGACGACGAAAACTTCAAGCTGAAGCATTACGGCTCAGGCTGGGTCAGCATGGCTAACAGGGGTAGGTTTGAGGTTGACCCCACACATCCTCTCCACCTCTCAAATTGTGGGTGACATGGACATCATCAGACAACAGTGACTTGTCAGACAGCCAGACCAGTAGGGTCCTGACCAGCAGACAAGAATCTCTCCTTAGAGATCTGTATAAGATGGTATGCTGATTCGGGCACGTGTCTCACCATGACTCCATCTGTCCCCACAGGTCTATGTAAGATGTCGTACAGGTAGGGCACATGTCTCACCATGACTCATCTGTCCTGACAGGTCTATGTAAGATGTCGTACTGGTAGGGGCACATGTCTCACCATGACTCATCTGTCCTGACAGGTCTATGTAAGATGTCGTACTGGTAGGGGCACATGTGTCACCATGACTCATCTCTCCTGACAGGTCTATGTAAGATGTCCCACTGGTAGGGGCACGTGTCTCTCCGTGACGCCATTGCTGGTAGGGGCTTGTGTCTCGCCATGACTCATCTGTCCTGACAGGTCTATGTAAGATGTCGTACTGGTAGGGCACGTGTCTGTCCGTGATGCCAGTGCTGGTAGGGGCACATGTCTTATTGTGACGCCATCTCTCTTGACAGGTCTAAGTAAGATGTCGTACTGGTAGGGGCACGTGTCTCACCGTGACTCCATCTCTCCTGACAGGTCTAAGTAAGATGTACTGGTAGGGGCACGTGTCTCACTGTGACTCCATCTCTCCTGACAGGTCTAAGTAAGATGTGGTACTGGTAGGGCACGTGTCTCACCGTGACTCCATCTCTCCTGACAGGTCTGTGTAAGGTGTTGTACCGGTAGGGGCACATGTCTCAGCAGACAAGAATCTCTCCTGACAGGTCAATGTAAGATGTCGTACTGGTAGAGGCATGTGTCTCACCATGACTCCATCTCTCCCAACAGGTCTGTGTAAGACGTCACGCTGATAGGGGCATGTGTCTCACCATGACTCCATCTCTCCTGACAGGTCTGTGTAAGGTGTTGTACTGGTAGGGGCACGTGTCTCACCATGACTCCATCTCTCCCAACAGGTCTATGTAAGACGTCATGCTGATAGGGGCATGTGTCTCACCATGACTCCATCTCTCCTGACAGGTCTGTGTAAGGTGTTGTACTGGTAGGGGCACGTGTCTCACCATGACTCCATCTCTCCCAACAGGTCTATGTAAGACGTCATGCTGATAGGGGCATGTGTCTCACCATGACTCCATCTCTCCTGACAGGTCTGTGTAAGGTGTTGTACTGTACTGGTAGGGGCACGTGTCTCACCATGACTCCATCTCTCCCAACAGGTCTATGTAAGACGTCATGCTGATAGGGGCATGTGTCTCACCATGACTCCATATCTCCTGACAGGTCTGTGTAAGGTGTTGTACTGGTAGGGGCACGTGTCTCACCATGACTCCATCTCTCCCAACAGGTCTATGTAAGACGTCATGCTGATAGGGGCATGTGTCTTGCCATGACTCCTGTCCTCACAGATCTTTGTAAGACATCATGCTGGTAGGGGCATGTGTCTCAATGTGACTTCAGCTGTCCTCACAGGTCTATGTAACTTTTGTAAGATGTTGTACTGGTAGGGGCATGTGTCTTACTGTGACTTCAGCTATCCTCACAGGTCTATGTAAAATGATGTACTGGTGGGGGGGGGTGGGGGGGGGGGTGGGGGGGGGGTGGGGGGGGGGGGGGCATGTGTCTTACTGTGACTTCAGCTTTCCTCACAGGTCTGTAAGATGCCATGCTTGTAGGGGCTTGTGTCTCACCATGACTTCATGTTCAAGACCATCAACTTGATCAGTTTACCTGGAAGGGGATAGAGTTTTCTTTCTTTCTTTTTCTTTCTTTTCTTTTGAAGTCTCATAGAAGGGCACTTATGGGATGGGAGGGGGGGGGGGGATAGCCAGTATTTTTAGCCACCAAGGTAATATTTCTTCTTTTGACTTTTGACCTGCCATTGTATCGCAGTGACATGTCTGTTCCTGTCATAGCACTTCAATGACCTGTCTGACCCAATACCTGTCATAATACCCCAGTGACCTGTCCTGAAAAATAGCAATTGAAGAATTTATAGGGATTATTTATTGTGACTTTTGAGTTTGCATTTGGAGATGGACGTGGACCAAGCCAACATGGACAAGCAAAGTGTCAGGTGCTTGCTTTTGTAGTTGGCAAAACTGGTGTCAATTCTGAATTAATAATAATAAATCGAGCTTATATAGCGCTCTTCGATGAGAGAAAAAGACTCATCCTCAGAGCGCTTCACAATACAGAAAAATAAGTTTCCATAAACATTGCACAATATTGAGAAAAAAAAGGCATACAAAGCAAGCACTAAAACAGATGCACAAGCCACATCCCCCCCCCCCCCCCCACTTCCCCTCCCCCCCCCCCCCCCCCCCCCCCCCCCTCCCACACACACACACACAAAATGACGTTTTATGAACAACGCTCGACAAGAATTTGGGAATAGAAGAAAAGAACCAACACCCATCCCCACCCACCCACCCGCCTCCAATTTCGTGAACATTGCACGGAGTACAATTTAAAACATGCAGAAGGGAGCACCTCCCCCCCCCCCCCCCCCCCCCCCCCCCCCCCACACACACACACACACACACACAAAGGGCAAACTCAACACGAAGCAACAAAAATCCACGCGTGTAAACGCACGCACACGAACGCACACACGCAAAAGCACATAAGCATTCAGGCGCGGAAGCGCGCGTGCACATACAAGAGGTGAAGGGTTGGAGAATGCATGGGAAACACGCATTAACTCATAAGCTATGAAGAAAGACAAAAGGACTTCTGAAAGAGATGTGTTTTGAGACCAGATTTGAACGCAGAGAGAGTCTGTGAAGAGCGGAGCTGGGAGGGGAGGGAGTTCCAGACAAGGGGGGCTGGATAACTGAAAGAACGTTGGCCAAAGGATTTCAGTTTCATGCGGGGAAGCTTGAGAAGTTTATCACTGCTAGAGCGGAGAGTGCGCGAGGGTTGATAAGTGACAAGTGTGTTGGAAAGATAAGCAGGCAATGTTTCATCAAAGTGTCGGAAGGCAAGTGTTGCGAGTTTATACTGAATGCGCGCATGAATGGGAAGCCAATGTAGTCTAAACTAACACAGAGGTGTAGTGTGGGTTCTTTTGGGCTTTTGGAAAACAAGTCTGGCTGCGTTGTTTTGTATACGTTGAAGTCGGTTTATATCGACAGTGGGAAGACCAGCAAGAATGCTGTTACAGTAATCGAGTTTTGACATGATGAGGGAACAGATAAGTTGGGCAGTCCCTTTCTGTGTAAGATATGAGTGAATTGACGTGATCTTTCTCAAAGCCAAATAGGCTGAACAACACAGGTGACCGATCTGGACATTCATGGACAGCGTACTATCCAAATGGACACCCAGATCCCTCATGCTGTCTTCAAAGGGAATTTTGTTGGTTCCAACTTGAATAGATTTTTCAGAAATGCGATCCAAAACAGAACGAGTTGCTGCCAACAGAGCCTCAGTTTTTTCATCATTTAGCTTGAGCTTATTTTTAAGCATCCACGATTTAACAGATTGGAAACACAGTTCAAATTCCCATACCAAAAGATGGAATGCAGCAGGCTCAGCCGCGTCGTGCAGCTGGGTGTCATCAGCAAATTTCTGATGAGGAATCCCGTGTTCCTCAATGACCATAGATTGAGGTTGGATATACAGAGAGAAGAGAAGGGGGCCCAAAATGGACCCTTGGGGCACACCAAAATCCAGGGAAGGGGAGAGGAGACCTTGCCACCAACAGACACAGATTGTGTTCTGCCAGTCAGGTATGACCGAAACCATTCTAATGCAATGTCTGTGATACCGAAAGACACCGACAGTCTTTTTAAAAGAATACTGTGGTCGATAGTGTCAAATGCGGCACTGAGATCTAGCAAAGTCAGGAGCGATGCTTTTTTGTTGTCAGGGGACCGAAGGAGACTGTCAGTCACACAAAGCAACGCTGTTTCCGTACTGTGATTCTGTCTGTATGCAGACTGGTTTATATCATACAGATTGTGCTGTGATTCTGTCTGTAAGCAGACTGGTTTATATCATACAGATTGTGCTGTGATTCTGTCTGTATGCAGACTGGTTTATATCATACAGATTGTGCTGTGATTCTGTCTGTATGCAGACTGGTTTATATCATACAGATTGTGCTGTGATTCTGTCTGTATGCAGACTGGTTTATATCATACAGATTGTGCTGTGATTCTGTCTGTATGCAGACTGGTTTATATCATACAGATTGTGCTGTGATTCTGTCTGTATGCAGACTGGTTTATATCATACAGATTGTGCTGGGACAGATGGTGTTCAAGTTGCACAAAGACAACCTTTTCCAGGAGTTTGGAGAGAAAAGGAAGGTGTGAAACAGGTCTAAAGTTTTTAAGTTCATCGGGACATAGGCCATTTTTCTTTAGAAGAGGAACTACCAGGGCATGTTTAAAACATCCAGGAACAGAACCAGTAGCCAGAGAAGCATTTATAATTCTCGTGAGAACTGGACAAGATCGGCAAGATTCTGTTTGGTGAGGTTGGTGGGGATTGGGTCAAGATCACAGCACTTTGTAGCAGACTTGGAAATAAGTTCTGAGACGAACGATTCAGACACTGTGTCAAAACGACTAAGCTTGGGGCCGTTAAATATTTTGAAGTTTGGTGGGCCAGCGTTTTGACAATCCAAAGCATGCCTTATTTTGGACACTTTCTCATGAAAAAAGCGAGAAAACGTTTCTGGAAGTTGACATGGACTGGAAGTTCTCTGGAAGTTGTGGACTGACAAAGAAAAGTAGTCATATTCCAGACATCAGTTCTCAGTTTCCGAATAATCCATGATCAGGCCACTTCTGGTGTGGCAGCTGCACAGGTGAGAGTCTGGGTCAGGAAAGCATTAACTTATTAAGTCAGAAAACTGTGGTCAGAGTAACACCAGTGTTTCAGGCTTGTGGACATTTGTGAGTCAAATGCAAACAGATGCAGGATTTTGCTGCTTTTTTTTTGCTTTTTTTTTTTTTACCTTGTAATTACTGTTCGCAGTATTCACGAATAGGCTTGAGGCTATGCTACAAGTTTATCTCATTTTGGATGAGTTACAAAGTGGTCGAGACACCAGCCGACTTCTTCTGTTGGACAGATCAAAGCGTAAGGAGCCCCATGATTTCGTTCATGCATTGATTTGTCCATGCACTGTGATCCATGTCCCAGTGATTCTGTCCATGCACTGTGATCCATGTCCCAGTGATTCTGTCCATGCTGATTGATCCACGTCATTCTGTTGGACAGGTCCAAACACCAACGGATGCCAGTTTTTCATCACGCTGCGAGAGTGCCCGTGGCTGGACGGCTCCCACGTGGTGTTCGGTAAGGTGGTCGAGGGCATGAAGGTGGTCAGGAAGCTGGAGGACGTGGAGACCAACAGCATGGACACACCGCTGGTCGACGTCATCATCAAAAACATCTGGGAGGAAAACATCACACCGTTTGACACAGACCTGGAACCTGTGGACAATGCAGAGGATTATGACGAGGAGGATGAGGAAGAAGAGGATGAAGGTGAAGAATGAAAAGCAGTCTTGCTGGCCTGATATGCAGAACACAAAGATCCTTCACAAAAAGAAACATCTTTTGGGGCCTGCCATTTTTTGTTTTGCATGTGTATGTGTGTGTTGCTGGAGTATTTGTTGCATTTTGATGTTCGTTCTGTCAGGATTGAACTGATGGTACATGTAATTTTAAACAAAACGATATCATTTGGAGAAAAAAAAAATGAGCCCAACACAAAAAGAGGTTAATTAAAGAAAAGAAGATGACTGCACATGTTTACACAGTATCAGCAGATTATCTGTTCTTGAGCAGGCAGGTAAAGATTATGGGGAAAAAAACAGACAGTAATGGGAAATTGGTGTCTCTGGCTTATTTCATTAACCTTCGGTTTCACTTTGTTTGTGTTCAGATTTTTCAGTGCAAAGACAACTGGTTTTTAACATGAGATTTTTTCTCATATCTTTAGTCATTCAGGCACTATGCAGTCTGGAAGTTTAAATCAGTGTGTGTGTATGCATGTGTGTGCGTATGTGTGTGTGTGTGTACGTGAAGAGAAAAAGAGCACATATACACAGGTCACAAAGAATTGTTTTGCCAAGTGTAGTCAATTGTGCAATTTGATTTATTGTTTTGTTTTTATTTGTTTGATTTGGGGTGTGAAAGGGGTGGGGAAGAGAAAGGTGGTGTGTTCATGTTCATTGTAGCTTACTACACATTATCCAGATAGATTTCTTTGTGTAAAATGGGAAGTCTCTGCACAGGGAAAGCAAGTCACCTTTAAATGATGCCATCCATTTGTTCCCCCTCCCCCCCACCCCCCCCCCCCCCCCCCCATGCCACCCCTTTTTACATTGTCATTGTTTTTGTTTACTCATGTGAGAGCAGATTTCTCAAAGAATTTTTGCCTGGAACAACTCCATAATTGCCACGGGGAGATTCCTTTCACATGATTGTTGGGCTTATGACCTCTGTTCTTTTCTCGTTGGAAAGATTAGTGCTTAGACCACCATGGAGTAGTAGAAAAGAGAAAACATGAACTTGTCCCGAGCAAGAGTCGAACCATGAGTCTCAGGTTCTCTTGCTTCCTTGCTAAGGCATTATCCACCAGGCCACCTTCCAATCCTTTTAATTTTCTTTTTTTTTTTTTTCCACAATGTGAAATATGATTTGTTTTCATCTCGGTTTATGTGTATTCACATTCATTCATCAGTGTTCATGTCTGCTGCTGCCCTGTTGCTGTTGTCACATTGATTCATTTCAGAGTCAAGGCTCTAAAGGACATATCTGATAAATCCAATAATCCCAGAGTCTTAGAATGATCCTGTGCAAGGCTAAAGTGTTATGGAAGCAGCACATCGATGTTTGGTTGTTGGAGAACTTCAGAGGGTGGACATGCCAGTCAGAAGCATAGATATTTTATGTCCCCCAGATGATTCCACAATGAGATTGCATGGTTGATGCCAACGGACCCAGTGTTCGGTGAATATCTGCGCTGTGATGCCTGTCATCATTTGATTTTGTGTTAGAAATACCATATCTACACTTTGCATATACCTTTTGTTAGGTTTTACACTTGCATGGAAAAAAAGTTGTGGTTATGTAACATGAAAAATACCACACAAAAAACAGTCAGTAGGTCAGCTGGAACTTTTTTTTTTTTTACCCGCTTTGTGATGGCCACAGGCGTGACACCTGACACTTGGTGATGCACAGTCTTCATGTTTGTTTCTGGAACTTGTCACCTGAAGGGATTCCACAAACGAAAAGTAAGTAACCCTAAAATTTTAGGCGTGAGAAAGAAGATGTTTTCCATCCCCCAACCCCGTCCTCCTCACTGTCCCCATCCCCAGAAAAATGTTGAACTTGCATGAAGTGGTACAGTCAGTCTGAGGCAAATGTCGGCATCAAGTGGTGTAGTGTTCCCTTTTCAGTCCTCGCAGAGCTGTTAGTTCAGCTTTTGTCAGTCTCTTTTTTTACCCTGAAGTTGGAGTAT
Organism: Conus ventricosus; assembly: GCA_018398815.1. Taxonomy (NCBI): domain Eukaryota; kingdom Metazoa; phylum Mollusca; class Gastropoda; order Neogastropoda; family Conidae; genus Conus; species Conus ventricosus. Next base: position 6,878,410 of record CM031609.1, on the reverse strand, counting down.
GGCTGCCTTAATGGCGGGATAAAAAAAAACGGTCATACACACAAAACTCCACTCCCTTTGGGATTAATCCTTGCCTGTCTATACAGGGAGTGTCTGCGGAAGTATCGGCCTGCGTACATGGGAGGGGGGGGGGGTTGGGGGGGGGGGATCAGTCTCTTTCATTTCTGTCATGTCTTGCTGAAGCACAAAGCCAGTGCTTGTTACTTCATTCAGCCTTCTAGCAGGCAGACAACTGAACCCTCCAGCATAGAAATTTACATGAGGTCTTGTGGTATTATCTACTAGAGTACCCAGAAAAGGGACCCCATCTTCACGGGTTGACTTTTTTTTTCACAGTTTTTCAGTTTCACAGTCCTGTTCATTCATGGAAAAAGGGTTGCCATGCAACACACAGAGGGTGGATTTACATACTGTGCATGCTGTGGTCAAGTGTGGTCGTTGGCTCAAGAAACCAGCTGAGCAGCTTTGCTACTTGAGATAATTACCTCCCCTTTCAGGTTTCGGTGGCTCACAGAACATCAGATGGCAAGCTGTTCATGTTTGGTTGACATACTTCAATTTTTCTTCTTCTTTTTTTTTTTCAGTCAAGAAAAAGTGTAGGGTCGGCAGGAAAAAAACCAAACATTTTTCAGTTTACCATCATCACAGCTTTTTTTTTTTTGAGGTGGGGGGTGGGAGTGGGGGAGGGGCTTATGTGAAAGTGATGTTTATGGAAAGAGTCAAATGTTTGCCAGCTATTCTAGTCACATAGGGAATGAAATAAAAGCATGAAGTTATGCATACTCATCAAAAAAAAAAAATTTTAATTACTGTTTTACCTTGCGTTCAGTGACAAGTGTTGGGTTTGTCCAATTACAAATTATTGTGTCAGGGTTTTTATTTTCCTGATCAAACATTTTGTACTTACATGAATCTTGTATTGATTTGTGTAAATGCAGGTATAATATTGGATATTTCAAAATGTGGTTGTCCATCATGTGCCAAACCATATCTGGTTACATAATGGGTAAGGTCAGTGATTATTATTGCACACTCCTGTACTTACCTTGGTCCATGTGAGGTGGTAGAAATTAAAGCTGGGTGAGAACATTTGGAATGTTGTGTTATTTGAAGGCAGAAAAGGGCATGTGTGATGAAAATTCAAAGCAGGAAATGCACCGACTCCACAATACAACAACAAAAAACAAATGTCGGTACTGCTGTTAAAACTGCGATGTACAAAAACGTCATCTGAAAGATCACCAAACTGTTTTACAGAGTGTTTGGACTCGCCCAACGGCTGGAGCCTTCAACAACACCTCACCTTTGCCCACCTTACAACATGCATAAATAGTACATTGTGTAGATAATTGTCATTGTGTGCTTAGATGCTTGTCTTTGCGTTCTTTTTCAGGGCATGTTTTTTTTTCTGCTTATCATGTGGTGACTGATTGTTGAAGGGGCTGTCTCGTCAGCTCATCTGTCAGGGACAAAAAATATGGCATGTGATGTCAAGCCTGTTCTATTGAACAGTAGGAACAAAGTTTAGGGAGAGCTTGACAGCAGGTCTTCAGAGAAAACACCCCCCAACACCCACCTACCCTCCCCATCCCACCTTTCCTCACCCCACCTTCTTCTCAGGCAAGTGGTTTTGCTCTGAACTCCTTTAAAGAGGATGTGCTGCATTCAGGTCACAATGACTAAATGCCCTTCTGCTGTCAGATGTATTTTTGGCACTGCCAAGACTCACAGCCATCGGACACCCACACTGGGAAACTAAAGCCTTGTGAGGTTCACTTTTGTTCCTCTTTGACCAGATCCAGCTGGTCTCTGTTCAGCTGCTTGTGCCCTTGTCTTAAGGTTTCTCATCCTCATCTGACTAGAATTGAGAGCTGGTTTATGCTGATGAGCCTGCAAAACCCCTTTTCTCCAACCTGCATGGAGGGGACTTTGGGTCAGAAACCCGATTCCTTGAGATACTGGCTAGACTGTTCTCAGTCTTGCAGATGTGAGCTGCCTCCACTCTGCTTTCATGAGGCACAGAGAGTTCAATAAGGATCATTTTGCTGCCCAGACATAAAAAAAACAACTGCCATAATTCGAATTTTTTGCATTTTTCTTTTTTTTTTTAATACATACTGTAAGAGTGGGGCAAAGTGGAATAACGTAGTAAAGTCCCAGTCACATTATCCTAAAAATAAATATGCTTTAATAAAAAATATTTGCACCATAACTTTGCTTGCAGTATATCTTGTGGGAATAAATTATCAGTTTTTTTCGTCTCCTGTAAAATTTAATTTTCAGGTTTGCGGCAGTTGTATTTCCGGGCAGCAATTTGTTTTCATGAATCTGCGTGCAGCACTATATCCGCTATCATGGCCTCTTCATGATGATCTTTGAGGGTGGCTTTCCCATTCTGGAAGTTCTGCTGTGTGCTTGTCATCCACTCCATCCTGTATACCTCATTTCCAAGCTCTTGATGTTACTACTGTTCGAGACAAAAGGTTTTTGTGGCTTGCAACCATGCAGAGCATTGTTGCTGGCACTGAGGTGGCATAGCGTTTCCTCTGGCTATGCTGACCGCATCTTTGATCTCCTGAAGCACCTTGGTTGGGTCTCCATGTATGCCTTCCCAAGGTTACCGCTACTTGGCTTGACCTCAAGACAAGCTCCACCGTTTGTTTGCCCTGACAGAGGAGAGCAACAGGGTCATCTGATTTCCTCCATCTCACCACGGTTGAACAGGAGGGCAGGAAGTCATATACAGATCTGAGGATGAAGCTGCCTGTAGGTAAATAATTTAGTTTTTAACATTGTATGGCTGGACTGTTCTGTCAATGCTGAATGTACCAAGCTTGAGTATGCGAGTACGGTTTGCTCCAAAGTCAGGTTTCAGAGCAACATCCGTCATGGACAACTTGCAAGTGCTCTTTGCACATATCCCTTGACTGCACTGGGTTTTTTTGTGCATTTTCATGCAGGTGCAGAAATTTGTCAGATTTCGTAGTCTTTTGTTTCAACACTAGTTACTTGAGCTGGACCTTTGCAGGTTATTGAATATAGTTTAGTGATGATATATGTAAAGACTTACTTTTAACATGTGTGGCAACTGTTTACATGCCACAACGCTCCAGGTTGCTGGTTCACCTGCAATATTTTTGCATGACATTTTGAAATGATGACACATCACTTATTGTGTACCAGGCTGTCAGGCGCCTGTCATGACAGTGCCCAGATGGGAATCAACCCCTCCCCTGTCTCACTTAACCTTGGGCACCACTAGAGATCCATGAATTGTGTGTGTCCATGCAACCACAGTTCACTCCAACATGTGAATCATCAGCTTTTGATCACGTTGGAATCAACATCAGTGTCAAGGCTTGTCTCTGGGAGTCGAGAAAGAGTAGAGTAGCATCCCTTTGCTGTAACGAAGCAGTCACCTCCCGTACTATGTTTATTGCACTGTGCAATCGGTAAGAGAAAAATGGGATTGAAGACAACACTGAGACTGACAGAATCACAAAATGGCCAACAGAGCTTGAACAAGATTTCAAAGTAAACACTGTTTAAACAAGAGTTAATTTTCCTTCACATATAGTGAACCATTTTTATAGGACAAAAAAAAATGAAGTCACACACACACCACACACACACACACTCTCTTGCACTCTGTCTGTCTGCCTCTGTCACAACATTACACACACACTCACACACATTGTGGGTCCACAAGGTGAAAAGTACAATAAAGAAAAAAAAAAAGTAAGGTGCTTATTGTTAATTGCATGAGAACTGTGAGGTGCCAACTACAAGTTGGTCTCAAGCATTTGTTTTTTTGCACGCTCTTTTCCAGCTACCAGGAGGCCTGTCTCCCATGCTGTCCAGAAAAAAAAATAGCCATCTGAACACTGCATGCCATTTTAGACTATGAGCTATTCATTTCAACAGCCCTGATGTGGCCCTTTGCAGTCGGCTGGGCTATAGGCAGCATTATCTCATTCATTTCAACAGTTTTATGTGGTGCAAGGGAAGCAACTACACATTTCACTTTTTTTTTTAAATCAATCGCTCCCGTCAACAGTGCAAAGGATGCTATTTAGATGGATTGAGACATTTGGATGGAAAACAACTCCGAGTAACCCATATTTGACCAGAGACATAACTGGTAAAATTATACATGTTAGCTCAAGGTACTTAACCCATGGTCGTCATAGTTGGAACAAATTTTCAGAACCAAGAAAATTGTCGGTCACATGATTAAAAGTACACCGTATACTTGCAGGCTATGTAAAGCACTATCTAAGGGTATGGTTGAACTTATGGTTGATGATCTGCAAATCTACACACACTACATACAAATTTATATCCAAATCTTTTGGCCCCCAGACACACAAATACATATCCACCTAAGTATGGGTTTTGAGAGCCTTGGATATTAGTGAACTTACAAGACTCTAGGCTACATTGTGTAGTATAGTATCGGTGTATATTATACAATATGTATTGACTGCAGTGCCGTGATTTCATTGGCCAAGACGTCAATTAAAAAAAAAATGAAACAAACGGCTGTCTGTTGACAATGAGAATGGCTGGCATTTTTCTTCGTTAAATATGTTATTCATATAAACATCTTTTTCTGGTGTTGGTTGATTGGGACGTTCTAATCCAACCAAGTAAAGTCCTATACCTTTTCCTGATTTAATAAATAATTTTCCAGGTTCTAGAACCATATACACGTTTAAAGGCTGATGAGAATTCTTGATTCCTGCAACGATAACAAATTGTAATGGCCATTACTGTGTTAACATCTTCAAAATTCAAAGCAACAGAATTGATGAGACAGGTCACTTCTTCTGTCCTTCATAATACATCCTAGGTTTGAAAAGAGAGACATCCATAGAACTGATCAGGAAACCCGAGTACTGTCAGAGGCATGTTCATCAAGTGCACGAACTTTCACCTTGTGGCTCCAGTCTTCCCGTTGAAGTACTCAGGGGCGTGTTCATCAAGTGCATGAACCTTCACCTTGTGGCTACAGTCTTCCTGTCGGAGTTCTCAGAGGCGTGTTCATCAAGTGCACGAACTTTCACCTTGTGGCTCCAGTCTCCCTGTTGGAGTTCTCAGAGGCTTGTTCATCAAGTGCACGAACCTTCACCATGTGGCTCCAGTCTTCCTGTTGGAGTTCTCAGAGGCATGTTCATCAAGTGCATGAACCTTCACCATGTGGCTCCAGTCTTCCTGTTGGAGTTCTGAGAGGCGTGTTCATCAAGTACATGAACCTTCACCTTGTGGCTCCAGTCTTCCTGTTGGAGTTCTCAGAGGCGTGTTCATCAAGTGCACGAACCTTCACCATGTGGCTTCAGTCTTCCTGTTGAAGTAATCAGGGGCATGTTCATAAAGTGCATGAACCTTCATGTGACTCCAGTCTTCCTGTTGGAGTTCTTGGAGCCATGTTCATCAAGTGCATGAGCCTTCACCAAGTGGCTCCAGTCTTCCTGTGGGAGTTCTCAGAGGCGTGTTTATCAAGTGCATGAACCTTCACCATGTGGCTGCAGTCTTCCCTGTTGGAGTGCATGAACATTCACCATGTGGCTTTAGTCTTCCTGTTGGTGCCCACAGCAAGTGATTCTAGGTGGGAACAGGCCTTTGCCCTAGTATTATTTTAATAGAGTAGTCACGGCTGTTCAGAGCAAGTTACTTAGTTTTGAGTCTCAGGGGAGTTTACAGCTGCAGAGACCAAGCCGTGAATGCAGGTGAGGGAAAGGAATGTTTTCTGCAGGCCGCTCCCCACCAGCCAGCTAACCGCACTGTATTCGGCCAACTGAATGTCATCTGTTCATAGCTGGTCTGGCAGCAATGCGTTCGGCAAGGTTGAGCGGCCATTACAAATGGGGCTGTAGGTTTGATAATTAGTTATTGTCATGAAAAATGTAATATATCTGCACTATTGAGATGACTGAATTGGCGAATTCCCAACAATTCTTTTAATACCAAACTCGACTGGGTTTATTTTCTTGTAGATAACATAGATGCCGCAAGAAAGCTTGTACGCAAGTGGTCAGGCAATATTAGAACAATGACAACAAACACAATATTGTGCAAAAATGACGTCATCACTTTCTGGGAAGTTAATTTTCCATAGTTAAGTAGTACACAAGTTTGATACATGCCTCTGCTCAGACTACAGCAACAAAAATATTGGATTACAAATGTGTAAAGCCTTGTTTGTTTGCCCTTTCACTAAGTGTCTCAATAAGGATGGAAATGTAAAGCTGTGTAGTTAGCATGAAGTTGTGTGTGTGCATGCGTACGTGTGTGTTTGGTTACTTGTTTTAAATGGGATTTATTTCACTACCATGGTGACAACCCTTTGCAGTCAGTCTGGAATAAAAATTGACACTTGAGGACAGGAAGTCCAGATTTGGCCTCAGTGGTTTACTGGGCTATTCCTTCTTCATTCCTCTTCTAGAACTCCAAAGTTAACCATTTTTTCATTGCTTATGTCTGTGACTGTTTTTACATCCCATCCGCCCCCCCCCCCCCTCCCCCCTGCCACCCTCCTACCTCCCATTAAGATGGCATATTCCATCTTTGGGAATGATGTTCAAACAGGAAAAGCCTTGGTCTATTTTGAGGACTTACGTCTGAATATTACGTTAGTGCGCATGCATTGTTTGTTGCATGCAAGTTTTGTTATCCCTCCTCTGGCACAAGACCACCTACTCTTCTATCGAGGATGGACTAGGATTTAAATACCTGTAGGCTGCTGTTGTTGTGGTTGTTGCTGCTTGTATTTAAATGCATGAGTTCACACATAGGTGTTAATTTAAACTCACAGATCTATAAATACAAAGGACTTTACACATAGTTTAAAGCTTAAAGTCTCAATGGAAAGACTTGCATGAGAAAATCTCTGAACCCAGTATTTGGCTGTCTCCAGATGGGATTTGACTTAGATCCCTGAAGCAGTGCTTTAACCACAAGGCCAACCAGGTGTAGAAACCACATGACAATGAGGACCCTCTGAGACCCCTCATAGACTTTAGCACCGGTCAGGACATGCCTGTCATGGCCAACGCTGCCCATCATTTCACTTGCTTTTTACAAGCTCACAAAGTAATGGTCTTCAAAAATGTCATATCTTCCAGATTGTTCACAATGGGGTTTTTTTTCTAAATTAACCCTACACATACACACATTACCTGCAGACACATGCTTTGCATAAACTGACCCACAGTATAAACAAAGATCATTGCTTGAAACAGTTTTTAATCAGGGACTTACAATATATATACATAGGGATAACAAAAAGAATATCGTAGCTCCAGAAAAACAAAACACATGACAGACATGTTACACTCAGTGGGTGTTTTTTTTTTTAAATATCTATTTATGATAAACTATGATACTGTTCAATATGACTATGTATTACAAGTCTACACTGTGGAAAAAGAATGAATAAACTTCGACATTTCGTACCCACTGCAGACATGAGATAAAATGAATGATAAGATCACAGGGCAGCTAGACAGGAACAGCCCTCTATGAAAACATCACTTTCACTGATTTCATTTTTTCTTTTCTGCCCTTTAATTTAAAATGTCCATAATAACCTTCATTCCTGCACACAAAAACAAAACAAAAATCCATTGTACACACTTAAAACATGCAGTATTTGTCACTGTCTGGTTCAAATTTCACACCTGTGTGTCTCGGTTAAAAAAAATCATTCCTTTTCATTGAGAGGTTCATCACCTGGAAAATATAGTCTGAAAAAGCTGTAACTTCCCACTGCAATACATCTACCCGAGACTTTTTAATTTAAGGTGGAAAATGGAGGACGGGGGGGGGGGGGGGGGGGGGGGGGGGGGGGTAAAATCATCATCATCCCAATCTTTATGCCTCCAATTACTGTAGTGATCCAACAGGTACACATACACCTGTGCCTAAGCATATCACAACTGAACATTTTCTAGGATCTTTTGTGATTTAAAAAAATGACCAATTCACACACACACCCCACCCCCACCCCCCAATAATCATGCCCAGTGACACTGTACTGATCCCATGCCGTGCAGCATAGAAGGAGAATGATGAAAGCTGTACATTCCACAAGTCCCCACACAGTGCTGTGGTGGTACTGGCACCCAGCCAGACTGTGCCAACATCACTGACATCTTGGACAGCAAAGTTGCTGACCTGAATACATTCTCTACAGCTCTCTTCACAGCTTATGCAAAATAGAGCTACAGAACAGGTACATATAACAAAAAAAAATTTTTTTTGCCTGGATTAACTACAGGTTACAAAATTGCGACACATTCCTTTCTAAGTCTTTCTGTAGGTTAATGTATATTAATAAGCTACCAAGTACTTTGTGTGTGTGTGCTTCATAACATATTCTTCTTTGTACTGAACAGCTCTGACAACCCTTTCCAAGTGTGATTGAAACTCAAACAAGATCATGCCTGTATGGACTTTGAAGCTTGAAAGAGGGAGAAAAAAAAATTACAAGCACATTGGATTGAAATATCACATATGTATGACACATTTTTTTTTCTTTTTTAATGGAAGCCCTCCACCTTCAAAACCAGTGATGATTAAATGGAGGACACCCACTGTAAATGTCATTCTTCTTCTCCTTGTGGTTAATAGCCCTGCTGACCAGACAGACCACTGTAAATGTCATTCTTCTTCTCCTTGTGGTTAATAGCCCTGCTGACCAGACAGACCACTGTAAATGTCATTCTTCTTCTCCTTGTGGTTAATAGCCCTGCTGACCAGACAGAGATGCATCCTAAATGACACCTCCCCAATCACATTCCTTTCATGAATCAAAAACATTCCAAACAAAAGAAATCCTTGTCAATCAAAAATGAAAATTTAGGAAAGAAAAAACATATCAGTGTAATAGCTTCCTCTGTTCTTCATTCCATCCTAAGTATCATCAGAGGAGTTTTTAAAAAAAGAAAGAAAACAAACAAAAAAAACTGAATACATGACAAAGTGATGCTTCACATGGTACAAATAAACCAATACCATTCCAACAAGAACTGGGCCCAAGAGGAACTCCTGGACTGTCCCCATAATACAACAGAAACAAAGTGCCCAACAGGCAAGATCCAAAAAAAAAGAGAAAAACAAAAAGTGTACACACACTGGTGCAAAATATAAAACAAAACTTCAGCCCAACAAAATGGTTTGGCTGAAAGTGAAGGAGGAAGAGACAACAGAACAGAAAAGGGATGGTGCAAAAAGGGCAACGGAAGAGGGAGCATGTCCAACGAAAGACCTTCCTCATGGTGGGAGACACAGTTTACAACCAGAGTTCCCTCCCTACTCTTGACAAGCCTACCATCAACTGCAACAATTCAAAATCTGCAGTTTCACCAGTCTATTGTGTGTCTAATTATTCACACTGTCTACATAATGTCTCTAATTATCCACGTTATCTATATAATGTGTCTCAAATTATCCACCTACCTATATATTGAGTCTCTAATTATCGACACTCCATAAGGTGTCTCTAATCTATATAATGTGTCACTATCCACACTATCTATATCATGTGTCACTAACTATCCACACTATCTACGATGATAGGATTCTCTACTTTCAAAAGTAGTGCCAGGCTCAACATAACTGTAAAACGAAGATATTTATGTATAAGAAAGAAAGGGGGAAAAAAAACGTGACGATGAAGAGGAGGCCATGTACTATTATAACCATTTAATCATGCTCATCAATGTTTATATTTGGACTCAAAAAACGTTTTTAAATAGTGTAATCCTTGCTCCAGTTCAAAAGTCTGTCTTTCCACCTACAAAATAAATTAGGATAATAAGATTGAATTTACTGATACAGGTGAGATTTCAACCAATGACTGAATGAGATGGGGAAGTAAATCTGTGGATACCATGGTAGTTCCTGTGACATTGCCCATTGAAGTACACAACATAAAAAATCACGTAGTCACACATTCTTGTTCACACAGACTTGTGCAAACAAACTTGCATACATGTGCAAACAATCCCCATTGCCCAACACCCACACACAATCACAACCTCAGTATGTTAGCTGATAACTCTGTAGCCAGCAGAGCTTTCTCTTTATAAAAGGGGCTTACCCACAGCCAGCAACTCATAAATTATGCAGCACAATTCATGTACAACAAAAATAAAGAGTAAAAATTTCTTCCTTACGCTTTTAATATTGTCTAAACAATATTCTCCACTACTTGACTCTTCTAAAACTTCTGATACTTTTTACAATCCACAGAGCTACTTAACAAAACTAAAAACCAGCGTCTGTAAATAAAGGCATCAGACAACAGTTATAGTTGAAAATGGTTGTAGCTAAGTCAGTTGTCATGAAATCCCGCTGACCCACAAGTTTCCTTCAGCATGAAAAGTGAAAACTATGCTTCAATCAAATCAACTATTGGGGGGTCAAGAACATGGAGATAGTATCCATTGCTACTGGTGAGTTTCATGATGTCTCTTTCTGTCCCTGTCCATTTGACCTAAACCAGGCACCCTCACAACAATGGCAACATGTAGAGAATGGACTGTTAAGGTCAGGCATTCAGAACCTTCAAACCCATGGCTGTTCAAATGCAGTCTACACAAGCTCGTATATGTTTCATATCTGCAAGCACAGACTGTGTGTGTGTGATTTATACAGCAGAAAAGAAAACGCAGCGGAGAATTTCAAGGTAGAAGAAAACAAAAAGAACTGAGCAGAAACATGTTGATTTTGTAAGGGAAACACAGTCGAGGTGTACTACATGCATGACATGACATCTTATAGAACCACAGGATGACAATGATTTCCATTCATAGTCCAGAAAAGTCGCTGACTGGCTAGAGTGATGTGAAGCAAGACATTGTTTTTTTTTCAAATGACTTCGTAGGTATAAATGTGTTTAATGCATATGTAATGATTTTGCTTGTTTGTTTTTCTTCGCTGATAGGGGGCCTGTGAATGTGTCCCTTCCTGTCGAATCGGTTTTGTGTCTATGTTGTATATTTTCTTCTGTTTTCTGGACTTTTTTAAAAAAAATCTCTGATGGAAGCCTAGGACATTGACCCTTCCATCCCTCCACTCTTTCTCTGTCTTCTCAATGCACCATTCCACCTCCCCACCCACACCATCCCCCTCCCCCTCCCATTTCCTAATGTCTTGATAATAACAATACCTGACCTGTTCACTGTAACACAAACGTATTGCAAAATAAGGAATGTTGATTGCATCCATCGAAGCCTTGGTTATCAAACAATGTTGATAGTTGATGGTCAGTGCCCAGTGATGGCTTAGTTTGCACAAAACTGAAAAAATTGTGAGGGTGTGTTTCATGACAACTGCAGTTAACAAAGGCTGGTTACTCTTTCTGTCAGTCCTTGAAACGTGTGTACTTTTAGCAAGCTTTGAAGTCACACGTACACTGAAGACAGACACTGACTCCAGATGTACCGATTCCTAGATTAGCTTATCTATATTTTACTAAAAACAAAGAGCCAAACGGGGGCAGTTAAATTTTTACCATCTTTCTTGTGTCAAACCCAATACAGGTGCACAATTCATGCTCACCTATTTCCTTCATTAAACTGCGATGTGATTTGTGATGCTGAGTAAGTGCTGTTTTCATCAATACTTGCCATGCTTAGGACAGGCCAGAGCCCTATACATTCTGAAAGATCTCTAAACTAAACCAATGGACCATCAAGAGCACATGCCTCTCTGCCCTTTGATCTCTCTCTTTCATGCTTACAGACAAAGTTCACTGGTGATGTCAGAAGAAATGATGATCTATAAACACAATGTCAACTAATTCATTTACTGGTGAGTTGATTTTAACGTGGTGACAGCCCTGATGTGGCCCTCTGCGGTCGGCTGGGCTATAAGCAACATTATCTTATCTTATCCTAACTAATTCATTTAATAGAGCCCCTGTCTTCCTTCACCACTCCCCAAAATGTTTTCAACAGAGAAAAACAAAACTGACAACCTCTTACTCTGAAATTTTCAAACTACCAGCAGAAAGTAATACATTATAAATGTCCAACATAAAAATTTCTTCATGGCACAAACAATAACAACAAAGCTTCCTTTCACACATGGGTGGTGTCCTGAAATAAAATCCACAAATATATATCTTTTACATATAAATGATCAGAGCTGAGTGTAACTGTCACATAGAGAGCGAGAGACTCTGTGCGTGTAACTGTCACATAGAGAGGGAGAGACTGTGTGTGTGTGTGTGTGTGTGTGTGTGTGTGTGTGTGTGCGTGTGTAATATACATATGATTCAACAAGACAACAATACCATACACTACAATATTAAACAACAAATCAGTACCGTTACCAATAAAACACTATCTAGTTTCAGATCTCTGTCTTCCGCTCACAATGCCAGCATTGGAGCTTGAAGTCAAAGGACAGAATAAAACAAAGTCATTACATGTAATCTGGGAATATACATGCCATAGGACATCACAAAATCAAATCTATTACACATATTAATAGTGATCTCTATGGAGGGATGTTTACTTGATTCACCATCAAATACATAGTTTACAAGTATTTCACACAATAACACTTCCATTTCACAGAGAATATACATGCTAAAATGACATTGTCTCTGGAACTACTTTTTCTCTCTCTGTCTTTTGCCATCATCTTCCACTAGAAGATTCCAGAATCAAACGCCTAAAACAAAAAGGCATCTACGAATACATGCTGTTAAGAAATTGTCAAAGATCCTGTAACCACAATGGGATTTTAAGAAGCCTATGACTACATTACAATCAACCAGGTTATATAGTTTTTCTTTCTTACTACAACCAGTAGCAAGGAGACACCCTCTGCGTTTACCTCTGTGGCTAACAATGATTCAAACAATGCTTCACACTGTGTCTGCGTTTACCTCTGTGGCTAACAATGATTCAGACAATGCTTCATACTGTGTCTGCGTTTACCTCTGTGGCTAACAATGATTCAGACAATGCTTCATACTGTCTCTGCGTTTACCTCTGTGGCTAACAATGATTCAAACAATGCTTCATACTGTGTCTGCGTTTACCTCTGTGGCTAACAATGATTCAAACAATGCTTCACATTGTCTCTGCGTTTACCTCTATGGCTAACAATGATTCAGACAATGCCTCACACTATCAGAGAAAACTTTTCCTGTCTGGCTGGCATGCATTTACCATACCTCATATTAGCTGGGGGGGGGGGGAGGAAACACACACAAAAACTGAGCGATTTTCTATTTCGATAGCACACGTTTACCATGCCGCAAATTAGCAGGAGAAACCTTCTTCGGTTTTCTGTTTGGATAGCACACATTTACTATGCCTCACATAAGCAGAACAAAGCCTGCATGTTTTCCTGTTGGCTTTCACTATCTTGCCCGGTAAATGCTAGACAGGTCACCCATGCTGCCACCTGTTTGTTCAAGGCTGCTTATGCTGGCATGATCTCCAGGGCTTCCCCGATTCTGTCCAGGATTTGGCTGCCTCTGTCGCTAACAATTTAATGTGGGGGGGGGGGGGGGGGGGGGGAGAGGATTTTCCCCATTCAATATTCTGACTCTGGCATAAATAGCAATGTTCTCGAACTCTCATTTGTTTTTGCTCATCAATCAGTTCTTGCAATCAGAAAAATACTGGGTAAAGAATAGCTGATCCAAGTTTTCTTTGACTCTCACAAAGCTGGATCTTCATAATCATTACAGTGATTTATGGATATTTTACACATCATGATAGTGCAACAAATACATGCAGCATGTCTTTTCCCCTTCTGACAGAAAGCCCCTTCCATACATACATCTGCAGGATTTTTTTTCTTTTTTTAATCTAATTATTGCTATAAACTGTACTAACACACGAATGCCATCTCATTTGTGTTACATTTGCAGTCCAGTGAATTCATAACAATGAATAGAGTAAATGTACACAAATTGGACATTATGAAAGCCTCAGCTCAAACTGTGATGTTTTCACCTGTCTTGGTGTAATACTACAAGACAAAGAACAGGAAGTAAAATATGAGGTATGGGAAATCAACGTTTTTGGTAAAGTTCTGCAAACTGCCTTAGTTAAACACTGAACCTGGAATACATTTCGTCTGATATTTATGTTTACCAACCACTGGCTTCCCACCATTCCACGCAGTCCAGCACATCTGATAATACTGTTCATTGTCTGTGCCTGGCGTGTGCTGTAATGAATACCCGTAGTTTGCTTTATTCTAAAAACTAACTTAAGCTTCACGTGCAGAATGTATAAATATAATAACGCTATTATATTCGTTCCACCTCTGCTGATTCAAGCAAAAACATGTAAGCTTGTTTTCTTTTGAACAAGACAGCAAGGCCGTTCTTCTGTTGTCCTTGTTGAGCAATTTATATCCAATAATATATAAATCTCTTGGAAACTAAACAGTTTAAACTCACATCAATTATGATGACGTTTTGTTTTTCGTTGCTTTTTTTTAAAGTTGGAAAGAGGGTGTCGAGGCTGATTGTTTCCTCTTTTTCACCTAAAGCAATGTCCTGTAAAACAATACAATTTGTTTTTTTTTCATCCTCAGTTGATTGCAAGGGAAAAAAACCCCTCAGTCATGGGCTCTCTGCCAGCGATTTTTCACTGAAAATGAAAAATTAAAATTTTCAAATGTTCTTCAGACCACATTTTTGTTCAAAGATTATATCATGAACTAGAATACCCTCTTGTTTAGCATAAAAACTATGTATTGTATAAATTATGATTTGTTTACTTTGTTTGGGGTCTGCTTGATCTCGATGTTCTGCTCTTTTGCAGTCGACATTATTTCTTCAGAAACTTGAAAGCTCTTATCCATATTTGACAAATACTCACCCACACATTTACTACCATTCAGATCATTCTCTAGCATGGAAAGGACTGCTTCTGGGAGTGTATACATCAATACAATCTCTCCCGCTTCTTCTTTGCATGCATGAACTTGAGCCAGCATGTTTGACGACTGTCCACCATTTCGTTGCATCTTGTCTACAAGTTGGCTCAATGTTCAATGTGAAGCACAGCTTGAGAGCCCTTATAATGTTGAAATCATGTTGATTCATGATGTAATGACACTTCTCTACTGGACTGGACTGCCGTCCACAAATCAGGAGAAACCCATGGCCCCGGCTACGTTATGAAGGGCTGACCTCTCATGTAGGCAGTCAACAGGTTAAACAACGGGCCCTCAAGTCTTGACAAAAGCATGCATTCACAATCGAAACTGTGATTTTACTACTTCACATTAGGTACACCTGTTCAAATATTAGTGATTTCTTTTTACAATAAAAAAAAAACAAAAAAAACTCTTAAACTCCATCATTTTCTTCCCCAAGAAAGAGCCATCAACATCTTAATTATGTCACTGTTTCAAGTCGATTTATGCTTAAAGTTGTCTTTCACATCTATTGAGTGAATTATGATAAGATCTTTAATACCAATGATGGCAAATCTGTCTGAGGTTGACATCTAATATTATCAATGTACTTCAACATTCTATAGAAATGGAATACAAAGAATTAGAAACCAGAGATTATTAGATGAAAACTGTTCATATCGACTATCTACTTCAAGTATAAATACATTAAATGATCTGCAGATAACTAATTCAAGCTAGGCGTTAGATCCAGAAAAAATAGACACTCCATTTCAAAACAATGACAATTTATATATTTTAAGTTAAAAAGAAAATAATCCAGCATATTTACAAGATACAATCATGCTTCCTAAAAATATCTTGATAAACAATAATCCTATGTTATCATGTAACAAGAGAAAACAACGCAAACTACATAATACACTGGTTATTTTGTAAATTACTTTTCACATTCTGCAACAATGTGATGACTGGAATGAGAGTATGGAAAAGTTGATCCGGCTTTCTTTTTCTTTTTTCAACTTTCTGTTTCAACAAAATGAGTCATGCACAATCAAATTCTGCTGATGAAGAAAACATGACACAGGCGTCCAACAGATGAGCAAGGGGGTG
The DNA here is from genome assembly GCA_018398815.1 of Conus ventricosus. Classification (NCBI taxonomy): domain Eukaryota; kingdom Metazoa; phylum Mollusca; class Gastropoda; order Neogastropoda; family Conidae; genus Conus; species Conus ventricosus. The sequence continues at coordinate 6,862,399 of CM031609.1, read as the reverse complement.
TGCACTGTACTATGTACAATTCAGCTCATCCCTTCTCATCCAGCATTCTGTTACTGCTCCCCTTTTATTCCACAACAGCTTTGTCAACAGTCCTATCACCAATCACAGATTCATGGAAAGTCTACAAAATGAAATAATGGCTACTGGATGGAGACACAGACAAAATACAACCTGATCATATTTCAGACTGTGCTGAATTTCCGGAAACAAGTGGTGTGGTGTGCTCCATGACATGCAGATGCATGCTGTGTGCGTGAGTGGGTTTTTATGTGTGTACATGTGAACTAACCACAGAAAAACCAGCAACCAAAACAGCCCTCCAGCTCTGAGCCTACAGATGTGACAGACGATCATTGACCTAGGTCCCCACCCAAATCACACCACAGAGCAGCACTTGGATTCCACGGGTACTACAGACACTCTGCCAGAGGAGGGTTTACAATGCAGCGCACCACAAGACAGACCCGCGCTCCTGCATGGAGACGCCCGCACTTTCTTGCTTTGAGTCTGGCGCTTGGCCTCGCCTGGCATGGAGTCTCCCTCAGACACACAGCTGCAAATCTGGCTGAACTCCAGCGACTGACAATGACTGGGGCCACAGACACAACACACCTCTGTCGAAGACCTGCCAAGGTATTGCACAGGGGAGGCATGAAGTACGGCAATGGAGTGGGATTCCGCTCGCTGACCACGAAGAGGGCGGAGTCCGAGCGCAGTCTGCTGGGAGTGGAGGAGTTGCTCCGGAAACTGGTGTTGCGGCTGTGCTGGGGCAGGGTGCCGGAACAGACGGAACTGTTGTGGTCTGGGGAATGAGGGGTGGAGGGGGTCTTGTGGGGAGAAGAGTCGTTATCACAGTCGCTGCCTCTGCAGTCTGTCAGGAGGGCCCCTACCCTGTGCTGATGTCACTCAGCTTACGGCTCAGTATCTTCAGACTGGTGTCTGTTAGGGACCCCCTTTGAACCGCCGAAGCCACTGGAACAATGACGGTTGTTTTTGTGATGGCTCGAGTTGGTCTTGTTGTTGCTCTGGTTCTTGTCAGAACCCTCTTTCTTCTCACTCTTCCCACCACCTCCTCCCCCACCTCCTCCGCTTCCACCCCCTCCACTTCCACTATGAGAATACGATCCTTGAGAGGCGTTGCTTCCGCCACTGGTCCGAAGACGTCCGTTTCCTCCTAGGCTTCCACCTGGACCGTCAGTGTCACTGGAATGGTCACTGGAGTCCCGCCTGTGGATGAACCTGTGCCTCAGCTTGTCCTTGCGGGACCGTCCCTCTGTGTCGTCCGTGTCACTGGCGTCGGAAGAGCTGCAGCTTGTCCCTCGCTGACATGCCCCTCTCCGCTTCTTCCTCTGCTCATACTTACGAAGAATCTCTGGAGATGCAGAACTGTTCTCACGGTGGTGGTGGCTGCTGGTGGAGCCACCAAAGCGACGGGGAACTATCTTCAGTGGATCAAACTCATCCTCGTCTTCAGATTCGTTCTCCTCGTGGATCTGATTGAGGAGCTGGGGAGAACTACAGACAGATTTGAGAGGTCGACGTGGGTTGACAGGGTCAGGGCTGGAGGAGGCAGAAGAAGAAACGTTGAGTGGCACCGAGGCATGAGGGTTGGTTGCAAAATCATCCAGGGACTCCAGCGACTTCACCGGTTTGATCACCGCTGCATCCATGTCATACTCGTCCTCCTCTTCGTCATCATACTCATCGTAGGACTCTTCCTTGATGAGGCTACACTTGCGTTCAGCACCCGGGGGAACCATGAGACCCCCAACTGGCTCTGTGGAGGAAGAGGGTTGAAGCTGGCGTGATGTGGAGGTGGATGGGTGGGTTCCGGGTGGGGACACCAGCGACTGGACATACTGTGAGGAGCCCGCATCCGCATTCTCTCCCGGAATTTCTTGTATGCTGCACACAGTGAAACAACAAAATTTGTACACACATCATCATAAAAAACAATAATCATAATCTGTTTTAATTGACTTAAATAACATAGTACTGATCTGTGACTGCTGTGCAGTCAAATAAATAGAGACAGAAAAGTAGACAGACATTAAGTATTTGAGTGACCTGTCTCTTCTCAATAAACAAGCACCAGTACTACCAACTGACATAAATGAAAAAGCAAATGTGATATGATCATATTTTCATATTCAAACGATCCTCCTCAAAACTGACCTTTTCAAAACATGAGTCAGACACAAAAGACACAGAAAAGAAACATATTAACAGACCATCTTTCCTGTAAAGAACACACTCGATTGGTTTCGATACATTTTCTTTCTTTTTTTTTTGTTCTTTTTTTCTTCAATTACTTTTCTTTGGAGTACAGCGAATGACACCAGAGAAGGCAAAAACTGTCACAACTAGGCCAATGAGCAGCCAGCCTTTTTCTTTCTTTTTTTTTCTCTGAGTGGCTGAACTCAATTCATGTTCTCTATGGCCCCTGTTGTTGGCTGGGCTATAAACAACAAGCTGACACTATTTCAAATCAGGTCAAACAAATGATGCAAAAGACATCTTAAGAGAACAATCCTCATCGACATCTAAGGCTGACAATGTCAAAAAGTACCAACAGATATCGGCAACACTGAAGGGCAGCTAAAGACCACAATATTTCTCATCATGTCAAGCAAAAAATACTAAAATATATCTTAGGAGAGCATTCCTAAAAAGATATCTAAATCTGACAATACCAGAAGAAATCTAAAGTTAATTTGACCTTGAGATGTCTCAGGCTAATTCAACTGTCAGTGCCAGTGAGCACACGGCAGCAACTCACACTAAGCCACTTGTTCCCACTATGACCTATGCAAGCATTGGACACTAGCAAAGATGCACAGAGGTGAAATCTTACCGGTAAACACACAAGACCTGAGAGTGAATTCAGCCTGTGCTCAAGGCACTTAACATCGCCCTTTCTTGACAGACATGTCAGTGACAAGAAAAACCAAAAGACACCATAAACTTTCATCTTTAAAACCAAACACAAACAAAATCTCAATCTCATTATCATACTACTGTACTCATACTGAACTAATGGTGTTCTCCAGTTTGTTCATGTTCTAAATTAACAAGAAAAAAAATGAAATGGTGTTTTTTTTTTGTTTTTTTTTTTTATAAAACAAGGCTTCATGCAAAAAGTGAGCATAACTGCATGCTTTTAAAGCTGAGAACCAGCAGGCAGAACAGGGATGCAGATCTCCAGATACACATCACAGAAAGACAGGGGAAGGCAATCCAAGCAAAAGCACCAAAAAAAAACAAACCCAAAAAGCAGCATAAAAATGCATGTTTCCTTCAAGCATCAGCAACAGCAAAACACAAGGAATGCAAATTTCCCCTTCCAACCAAACCTCCACCCAACCCCCTTCCCCTCCCTTTTCACCTCCTTTCACCCTTCCACCCAACTGCATTCTTCCTTCCTCGCCCTTTTTTCAGCTTATCTCCCTTTACAGTAGCCAGCCCCTAGAGGGATGTCATGACTATTTAGACCTATCTGTGATGTATAGATAGGTGTGTGTGTAGGCATGAAAGTGTATGCATGAATGTGTGAGAGAGAGAGAGAAAGATAAGATAATGTTGCTTATAGCCCAGCCGACCGCAAAGGGCCACATCAGGGCTGTGAGAGAGAGAGAGAGAGAGAGAGGAGAGAGAGAGAGAGGAGAGAGAGAGAGAGAGAGAGAGAGAGAAAGAGAGAGACAGAGAGAGAAAGAGAGAGAGAGAGTGTGTGTGTGTGTGTGTGTGTGTGTGTGTGTGTTTCTGTCCTAAATAATAAGTCACATTGGAAACAAAATGTAGGATATCTGTATATGCATATGTAACGGTAATTACACCGATAGAGGAGGTGACAGAATTCTGGTAGGCAGCAGGTCAAAAGCCTGTAAATCAACAATAAAACCAACTGTAACAGATGGCTAACTACTGAAAAAGATATTGTAAACCAACAATAACCCTTTCAGCTTTGACAAAACTTCATGATAAAAACCATACTGAATTTCAAGAGACATGTTTAGTCTCAGACAACTGCACAAAACACACACACACATATAAAACACACACACGCACGCACACACACACACACACACACACACACAAATACGACAAATCCAACAGAAGCTGAATAGTTATGAACCTGATAATGCACAATTCTATTAATATTTTGCTCTGCCTAAACTATGTTCAAGAATCAGATCTTACAAATGGTGAAAGAAAGAAACCAATGATTGGGCATTGTGTGCTGAAAGAAAAAAAAATACAACAAAAACCAAAAAAGACAAAAACAAAAACAAAAAATGACAACAAAACTACAACAACAAAACATTATCACCACCACCAACAAAACAAACAAAAACTCTGGACATTACACAAAGGAAAATATATACATTATTCCCACGACTACTTCAGATTCCCTTGATATTGCTGATAACATCAACATTATAAATCTGCTTCAAAGTGTTCCCAGCAAGTGCATACATTCAAACCATAAAAAGAATAAACAATGAATCATTTCAAATGCGGTGAAAAAACACACTCATGCAAAGTAAGACAACCAAATACATGTACTTGAACCAAAAATGCACATCCAAGAAAACCCATAGAGTGCAGTGTGTAGTAAGAATCTCTACATACACATCTCTCTGCATGCTAAAACCATTCATGCTCACTTCACATCACAATCTGAGTGAGATAATGAATTCAACTTTTCGTAATAAAGATATGGAAAGAAATACCCAATATCACAGCACTTTTCAACTCTTCCTTCTCTATCATTTTCCTGGCATTTTGCTCATGTCAGTCGTCCAAGATCCACCATGCACAGATCACACGGGCAGTCTGCAGCACTCTCTTATCACCCTTCTGTCAGCCCACCCTTCAAAGAAGTCTCCGTCCTGCTGCTGTGTGTCACTTAAGTTGTTGTTCAGTAGCCCCTGGTCTTAACCAGATAAGCAGGAGCAACCAACTGGTCAGCCACTCATACTGACCACAAGAACTGCCTAGTCCAGGGCATCACTAAACCCCTCTGGAGGGGCACACCAGCGCTGCAGCCTCCCAACACAAGTACCATCAAATCTGATGACCACCAAGACTGGGACAGAAACCCCACCATCAGCATGGATGTGGAAGTGATGCCGAGAGTGGTGCAGTCACAACAGCATGGCAGAGATCCACCGAGTGTGTGAAAGGTTTTGTTGATTTCAATAGAGTGGAAGGGGGATAACACTGTAAGTGCTCCACCTTGGTTGGAGACTTTTATGACTCTTGGCTTCTTTTCCTTATGTATACTGATATCAACATGGCTGGTCAGGAGACTTGAGCAGCATTACCAAAAGCTCCAGCAGGAAGCAGATGAGGCTCAACAAAGCAGTCCCATGGGTAGAATGGTTCCCTTTGTGTACAGCATGTCAATCTGAATATCAACCACTGGCAACCACAAACATCCTGCCATGTAAATAACTGTGTTGAGGTATGACCACAGACACCCACAGACGACCAACCTCTGGCTCTCTATACTGTCGGCCACAAAACATCTTCACTGTTTGTACCTTGTACCTCCGCAAGAATACAGTCAGCTATTCATCCCGCAACAGCAAACAAAGTGGTGTTGCTCATGCTTCACACGGTACACAGTTGTGCTGCGTTAAAAATGATACACAGTCCGTGCAGATCATGTGATGTGTGCCGGTCAGACCAGGCTCCATGGTGCTGTGGTACCTGCAGCATGCAGTTGGCACTAAGTCAGTAGTGTACATGTGTCAATATCTACCCTTGACCCCGACACCTGACCACCACAGCAGCCGGGGGCCCCAGCGCCTCCAAGGACTCCACCACCTGTAGCGGCCTACTGAGTCAAACACAGACAGAGGGAAGGGTTACACGTCAAATTCCATCTCTCCATTCAGGCCATGTGGTTTATAGCCCAGCCAACCACAGGAGGCCTTACCAGGGATGGCCAGAGTCAGAATGCAATCCATGCACACTTGTTCTAAAAGAACAAAAATCTGTAGATTAGTTTCTTTTTGTTCATTTGAACACACTCAAAACCCCTAAAAACTGGATCTCTTCACCACAAAATCTTAGATCAGATGAAAAATATTCATGGCCTTCAAAAACGCAAAATTCACATCTGTTTGAATAACCCTGAACCAAGGTTGCTTCAAGTATGCTCTTAAACGTTTCTGTCAAATTTCATGCCAGTCCCTACATTCAAAGAGCAAAGGTTTCACAGTGAGTGGATCATAACATAGTAAGCACAGGCAGCCTCTGCACTTTTTGACATATATCAATTTGTGTAAAAACAGTAGCACCTGTGTGACTGTCTTCTTTCTTTTTCTATTATAGCACAGACAACTGTCAAACTTTCTTTTGCCACTGTCCTGGAGAGTAACTGTGGTTATCTTTTATTCTCAAAACCATCTGTAGAAGACAAGAAATGGCAAAACCTTGCTGCAACATAAGTTGATGGCAAATATCCTGTAGGTGTATTACTTGATACTTGCTACCCTAGGAATATCACCGATGCCAAAGTGCTTTTCTGAAGCAACCAACTTTGCAGATTTTGTGCGTTTTCATTCTCATGGAGAAACAAGCTTGAGAAAACCTGCTGTGATCCACGTATAGCTCTGAATGGGAAATGACAGAGGGAGAGAGGGAGGAATCAATGGATATATATCTAAACCCATTTCTTTTTGGCAAAAAAAAGATAAAATTTAAATCCTGAGAAACATTTTTAAAAAAGAAAAAACATTTAAATCCTGAGAAACCTTTTGAAAAAAAAAGAAAAAAATTTAATTCTTGTATATGAAGTCTCTTTCAGTCAGCTGCATTTCTACAACTGAAAATGTCCTGGAGTTGACTGAAATTTCTAATTTTTTTTGTCTGTCAATATGGGCTGTGTGTGTGCACATACGTGTGTGTGTGTGTGTGTGTGTGTGTGTGTGTGTGTGTGTGTGTGTGTGTGTGTGTTGTGTGTTGTGTGTGTGTTGTGTGTGTGTGTGCACATACGTGTGTGTGTGTGTGTGTGTGTGTGTGTGTGTGTGTGTGTGTGTGTGTGTGTGTGTGTGTGTGTGTGTGTATGTGTGTGAGAATGTGTGTGTGTGTGTGTGTGTGTGTGTGTGTGTGGTGGTGGGGGGGGGGGAGGGCAAGGTGGGGGGATGGGGCGCAGGGGGAAATAGCATGCATATTTCCTCTTTCTTCTGTGAAAATACAGAAGCTCTGAATGCAAACCTTCCTTCATATTGTGTAAATCTTATAACACCTACCTAAGGTAAGGTCAGGTAACGTTGCTTAGAGCCCAACCGACCACAAAGGGCCATCTCGGGGCTGTCACAGCGCTGAAGTCAACCCATCGTTGTAACGCACCTTCTAAAAACACACTGGAAATTTTGTTAAAAATCTTTCCTCCATAAAATCTTAGATCAAATGAAAAATGTTAAATCACTTTCAGAAACTCAAAGATCACATCCTGTGGGACAACTCTGAACAAGGTTTTCATGGAGTCTGCTGTGAAGTGTTTACGTCTCACATCATGCAAGTCCCAACACTCTAAAAGAACATGTTTCACTGTGAATGGCACATGACATGGAATGCACCACAGAGTTTCTTCACCTTTTAAAAGATAAGAATGGGTGCAAAAGGAGTGGTCTGTATGTAAACAGCACAAAACTGCTTCTTCTTTACGGCTGGCTCGGAAACAGGATAAAAACTCTTTCAGGTTTGGACAGACTTTAAATAGTTTGTTATCCATCCGTTCCTCTTGCCTGAGGTGTTTGACATAGGCCTGGGTTTGGGTTTTCAGATCAGTGTGAGGGATAGACAACCTGCTCAACTCTTTCTTTGTGGCACTCTTGGCAAGTTGATCGACCACTTCATTGCCTCGAATGCCCACATGGCTGGGAACCCAAGCAAAAACTGTATTAAATCTGATCTCAAAGCAGGTGTACAGCTCAGTAGCTGAGGGTGCTTGAGGTAACAGCCAGCAATTGCCTCCAAAGCAGAAAGGGAGTTGGCCATTTCAAGACCCTGCTATCTTTTCATCAAAAGGCAACTGGCAATTGCCAGTAATTCACACCGCTCATGTTCACATAAAAATCAATAGGCAGATGTTTGTATGCAGTCCAACACACATTTTTGTGGTAATGACAGGATGGACACTACTAAGTCTTGTTGTAATGGTGGGATGAACACTACTCACTGTTCAAATGTCATCTTGTATAGGAATGGAAGCTAGAACATTGTACTGATCATCAAGTTGGACCACAGTGATAATAACAGACAAAAAGATCAAGATCAAGATAATATTAAAGACCCCCCCCCCCCTCCCCTCAGTGTACTAACTCCCTCCCTGAAAAGATTTATTCTGGAACATTTTCCTGTTTGTTTCTGCTACACTGGCCTCCCAATCAAGAGTCCCTTCCTTTAAAAATGCCATTCTCAACCATTTCATAGAGGGATCATTTAGATGGTTCTACTGCACTGATATACACCTGTAGTATGTTATGTCACTCACTCCGCATGCTATGATAATGGTCAACCCATAATTGCTTGGAAAAACACAACTTCAGAAACCACAAACAAACGAACACTGCAAAAAATATAATGCACTGCAAAAGCATTCCTGACAATAACGACAATGAAAATAACAAAGAAGTCAACAAACTCAAGTCATGTAACGTCAAAAAAAACAAAGACATCAACACAGATCAGCTCAAACCGAAGACTTGTCATTCCAAACGTAACATTGCCACAGGGCTCCATCATTGGGAGAAACATTCCGGAATGCTGAGGTAGGATCATACAGGGAGGTAAACCAAACTAAACGAGGAAAAAACAAATTACACGTCAGTAGGACGATTGCGCGCCCTCATGCAGCCCAAGTTGAACTTTCGCCCTTTGCCCTTTCTGCCCCCCTCCTTGGCTTTCTGCTCAAAGAAGTTGGCCAAGACGGAAACCTTCAGGGCCCTCTGTGGCTTCTCAGCTTTCTGCAGCGTCTGGCTGTCTTCCCCTGGGTCTGACTTGGACATCACCACACTGTGGATCATCAGGCTGGACGGCTGGCCCACCTCTGCAGCCGCTGGCTTGTCTGGCTTCAGCTTTCTGAAGCCTGGAGACAGCTTCATGGGGCTGATGGCTCCCAGACGGCTGGTCGATGAATTGGCTTTGTCTGTCTTCCGGCGGTCCAGAGTCATGCTAGTGGTCAGACGTTTGACAAAGCAGGCGCCGGCGCCACCGCGAGGCTCTTCCACCGGGGAGGAGACAGAGATGATGGGCGAGGGAAGGGCTGCTGGCATGGGAGCTGTCTTGGTCTTCTTAAGTTCTTTCTGCTTGCTAGCCCAAAAGGACAATGAAAACAGTGTGAAATGAGGATACTCTTAAGGCTGCAAATTCAAACACAATCCCACACAAGACGACAAATGCTTTTGTTCAGAACAGACACTGAAACCAAGATGTGACCAGCAAAACGAAAGGAATAAGT
>CM031609.1:6840427-6850427 GCA_018398815.1 Conus ventricosus | reverse complement strand
CATGAGTATATTAGGATGGAAAATGTGAAGGATGGGGTGCTGCGATGAGAGAAAAATAAAGAGAGATAGCTCTAAAGGATGTGGGGTGGGGGTGGGGGGGGGGGGGGACAAGGGAGGGAACTGTTGTAGTTAATTCTAAAGATTAATTAATGAGGTTACCAAGTTAACATCAGACCAGTTCATTTTTGCATGTTGCAAAACTGAGAATGTGCAACAGCTGCACAATCTAAAACAGCCCCATTAATCAAATGAAAAATGTTCAGCCTTTTCTTGTAATCATTTGATACTCATACACTATGAATCTCCCTCTCTCTCTCTCTCTCTCTCTCTCTCTCTTTTGCAAAGATGCACGATCATAATTTGTATGTCCCGAAGCATCTGTGTCTGCATGTGTACATCCCAAGCAAACATGACCAGATACCATTTTCTGAGCAAACCTATCAGTAACCCAATGAAAGGAGTCAGTGAAGAGATAGTTTTCATCCAGCAAACAGACCTAAACAACACATTCTTCAAATGAACTTGGAACGTTTAAGCTTATGTCCATGATGGTACAGCAGGACAGGGAAAGGGGTGGAGGTGAGTGGGGGGGGGGAGAAGCTGAGCCAAAGGAGGGGGGGGGTATGAATGGCACTACTCTTGCTTTGAACATTAAGAAAAGTTACGACACATTAACTCCTTGACCGTTACTGACAATGCCGCAGGTCAGTGAGCGACTTGTTCCATCCTTCTGATGGATGGTGCGGTCACCTCAGGCCATGAGGCGCCTCTGTGTGTCATGATCTTTTTCACCTGGGACAACAGAACTGGACACAGCGGAACCTTTTGGGCCACTTTTAATGGGAGACGCTGAGACTTTCACTTCAATCTCTGCTCACTGATCTGCTTTTCAGTCACCGTTCTGTGGTCAAGGAGTCCACACAACAGCAAAGACAAGACATCACATGGTAACTTCTGGGATTAATCCTGCACATATGTATACTAAAATCAGTGTGGTTGCTTCTGTCAGTAAACTGTGACCATGACATCATATGCAAGCACTACTACCAACACTGTACCAACATCAATCTGGTCATGTGACACTAGTTTCTTAGGAATCAATCTGCCCAGGTAAGTCAAACTATATCAGTGACTAAGACTTGTCAAAACAATCAGGAATCTGTAAGTATCTAGAAGATTATGTTAGAAACCATCAGTGTCAGAAAATGTTAGGATCCTGTGGGCACATCCGAATATATATACATATATATATAAATGAAATACACGTCAAGTAAATGGCTTGCAAGGCTGCAACAGCATCTAAAGCCAAACTGTTTCTAGTCAAGAAAGCAAGAAGTTGCATTGGAGGTGCAGTGGTATAGCAGGATTACGCTGAAGTCCCTCCAAAATGTCTGACCTGATCTCATCGCTAAAGCTCACAGATTGTGTCGGTGGCGGAGACAACAACCCGTCCCAGCTTACTGTTGCGCTCGCAGACGTCCTTCTATGAAAATGCACACAAGTCAGCTTTCAAGAGACTGATCCCCACACAACAAAAGCACATTCTTTACACCTATACTTTTTGTTCTTAAAGAAGAGCACCAGCATTTACGTATTAATGGAGCTGGAGCTTTGAGATAAATTATTACGAACCTCAGTAATTTTTGTTCTGAAAAACACAATGCAGTCATGACAAGTCTTCCTTGTAAGGTATGTCTGATCTCAACAAGCATTTTAATACACACACACACACACACACACACACACACACACACACACACACACACACACATATGTACACATACATAAAAAGCAATTTATACATAGCAAGTTCTGAATCTAGACCTTTCCTTGCTTTATTATCAACTGACTGTGTTTGATAAGAATACAACTTATCCACTGGAGAAACAAGGAACAAAGTCAGGTTCCAGTGTGTCTCTACTCATCCACATCCCTTCCTTCTTTCCATCTATACATACACTGAAGTCCACTGAACACCAGTTTCTGGGGACAAGAGATAGCTGCTTTATGTTCACAAACGCCCATGCTGCACAGAGGTGTGTCAGACTTGGAACACATAGAGGAGTGAACGTGAGAATGCTGATGATGCAAAGACCATCACAGATCTGCCCTAACCTCACCCCTTTTTCAACACCTGCATCCCTAACGACACAAACTCACTGTGAAAAACGCTAACATAAATCTGCACTAACCTCACCCCTTTTTCAACACCTGCATCCCTAACGACACAAACTCACTGTGAAAAACGCTAACATAAATCTGCACTAACCTCACCCCTTTTTCAACACCTGCATCCCTAATGACACAAACTCACTGTGAAAAAAGCTAACATAAATCTGCACTAACCTCACCCCTTTTTCAACACCTGCATCCCTAACGACACAAACTCACTGTGAAAAAAGCTAACATAAATCTGCACTAACCTCACCCCTTTTTCAACACCTGCATCCCTAACGACACAAACTCACTGTGAAAAAGCTAACATAAATCTGCACTAACCTCACCCCTTTTTCAACACCTGCATCCCTAACGACACAAACTCACTGTGAAAAAAGCTAACATAAATCTGCACTAACCTCACCCCTTTTTCAACAGCTGCATCCCTAACGACACAAACTCACTGTGAAAAAAGCTAACATAAATCTGCATTAACCTCACCCCTTTTTCAACAGCAGCATCCCTAACGACACAAACTCACTGTGAAAAAAGCTAACATAAATCTACACTAACCTCACCCCTTTTTCAACAGCTGCATCCTTAACGACACAAACTCACTGTGAAAAAAAGCTAACGTAAATCTATTACCATTCTCATCAAAATGTCAAAACAGTTGCTAAAGTTGCTGGATCAGGAAAACTCTACACATCTATGACTAAAAATGTGTAGTCTGTGTGAGCATTCTGTACATCCCCCCTCCCCCCTCCCCCAATGGATTTATCCTTCCACCACGCATGTTCTTTTCATTTCATTACAATCAGTTGTACAGTTTTTGCATGGTTTACAGTTTCACCCAGCTTCATTACAATCAGTTATATCATTTTTACATGGTTTATTTTTCAATTATTTCCTTTACAATAAGTTGTATAGTTTTTACATGGATTTTGCTACCTCCTGTTTCATTACAATCAGTTACATAGTTTTTACATGGATTAAGTTTCACCCAGTTTTCGTCACTATCAGTTGAATAGTTTTTATACATGGATTAAGTGTCACCAAGTTTGATTACAATCAGTTCTTTACAAGTGGTTTCTATGGCTGAAGTTCTAGCTGAATCCTTGATCTGCTCTTCGGTCTGCAACTGACATCTGAATTCAGTGGGGTTCTCAATTGGTCACATTCCATTTTTAAAGTTCCACTAAATCAGACTGACCAGTTTTTAGTTAATCCTGCTGACAAAAAGCTGGCGGAAACCTAGCTACCTTGATGGATGTCAATATGTTTACAAATTCAATATTTACTAAGCTACAACATAACTAAACAAAACAACCTACAACAGACAAAAATAATAAGACAAGAAATGTCAAGAAGACAGATCCTGCATAATAGCAACAACACTGCCTGGGGAAAAAGAAAAAAAAAGGGAAGACTCATTGCAGAATTACTAACGCTACGCATTCAGTTGCCAAATCAAAAAAAAAAAAAGATAAAATAAGGACACACACACATACACAGACACACACACACAAACACACACACACCTTTTAAAAGAAGAGATTAAAAGACTAAAAGAAAAGTAACTATAGTGATTTCAAGACAAATAAACAAATGAAATTAGGAACAAAAAAAAAAGAAAAAAAAAGAAGAAAGAAGAATGAAAGGAAACATACCGAGGCGACAGCATCAAGGGTTCCAGCTGGGGCTTGGCAGTCTTGGAAGGAGACGGAGTCGACTGCTTGCGTAATATCCCGCTGGATGGCTGCTGCAGCTGCTGCGTCGTCAGCTGATGCTCATGTTGATGATGTTTACGAAGTCGACGCTCGATAAGCAAGTAGTAAGTGGCAGTGATGTGATTGTACGAGTCTTTTTCTATGGAGCTGTTCCAGGGAAGAAAAACATTATAAATAACATTCTAGGCAAAACAAGTATTAACAATATGCAAGAATCAAAAAAATGTATGTGATAAGTCGAAATATGTATTGGTGAAGAATCTAAACGGGCACTCTAGACAGCACAAAGCTTCACAAAGGTCAAGCAACCTGACCCTTCGCCAATCCAGTCACTGTCTTTTGATATTTATAGGGCCCATCTCCATGATACATCAAGCCTGTAAACATCTAAGCCAATTCTCATTGTCTCCAATGCAGCTTGTTACAGTGCTGGGACTGAAGAAACCTCTCCATCCACCTCTCTTGCCACGGTATCATTTTGCTCAAAGGATCTGAGTTGCAAACCAGATCCACACAAAATCCTACAAGTTTGTAATTCATGATATAAGTATGAAAATGTCAGAAAAATGCACTACCTGGTAATGTTACAGAAAGGGAACAAAATTCCTAGACCAGCCTGGATGACCTGTATGGCTCGGAAATTGAGGGCCATATTCTACCTTTCCAACTAGTTTTACTAAAATCCAGTCAGCATTTTTGCACAGTCCTAATAAACCAACAGACATGTGTCAAAAGAACCAAAGCAGAGGTGATAACATTGTGGAAACAAAATATTCCGAGGGTGGTTTTTTTTTCATTCTGCTTTTGACAGAACGTCCATGTGCACGCATAAAAAAAAATGTGTAAATGTCTTCATGAGGAAAGATATTTTTACATAAAATTTTGACAGAAATGACACTCAAAAGCCATTCAAGAAATTCACACTGAACACACACACACACACACACGCAAACACACACACACACACACACACACACACACAACACACACACACACACTTACTTTCTTACATCTTAACAATTCAGCTGAAATGTCATTAAACTATTTCTTAAATTATTAATAGATTACAAACACAGTGCAATCAGCACACAATGAAATACATTTTGAATTAAGCAAAATGAATGTAATTTCTTACAAAAATCCATAAAAATGTGTAGCTGATTCTTATGCATATCTTGAACATTGAGTGACTATGACATTATATCTCTCATTAAATCAAAACAAAACAATCAATAAGATTAATTTTCTCTGTTCAAGGGAAACAATTCTTCAATGTTTTATTGCTGAACTTACTGATGTCATCAATGCAATAATTATAATCCTTTCCAAGAAATTTTCTTCTCTTCATTTTTTTATGAGGCAACTGTAAAAGAAAAATGGCACTGGCCTAAAGAATTCTCAATCTACACATGCATAGCTAGAAAAAAAAAATTGTTGAATGTTTTAAATGAATAATTAACAATGAAAGAAAAAAGACAGACAAAAGTGCACACAATGTTTATACGCTATATAAATAAAAGTATGAACACAGTCATGCATACACATATGCAGGTGGCAGTAATACTCAAGCCTGCGTGCGCGCGCACAAACACACGCATGCACGCACGCACACACACACACACACACACACACACACATGCAATCTTTCACACACACACAACAAAAGAAGTCACAGAGCTGATCAAATCCAGGATGCAACATTCAATATACCTTAGTTGATAATAAGTAGTAAAAACAGGAAAGTGCCATCTTTAAGCTAAGATTTTAGTTCTGATGAAGTGAAACTGCCAGTGACATCAAAATCCTGTTACTCCATAAAAGTAAAAGATACAAACATGTGTTCTAAATATTCAAGCATAGTGTAAAACCCTATTGACAAAAATGTATTGAACTATCAAGCAAGTGGACAGGTGAGAGTTAAAACTTGAAAGGACCACAAAAAGAACCCACTCTGCAACCTATCAACAGCACTCAAATGACAGCAATGACACAGATACCTGAGGATTTCTTCTCTGGAAGCAATGCTTCCCTCCACCATCTTCTGCACAACGTAGGTGTGATCTGCCTCAGAAATCATCTCTTTGGTGATGAGGGGGAGGAAGGTAGAGACCGGCGTCAGGTCCCCATCGTTCAGCCAGGGGTGGGCCATGATGTGGGCCAGGGTGGCTCTGTTGACCGGCTCTCTCTGCAGCATCTGCCCTATCAGTCTGGCAGACAGAAGACAAAGAGCACACGCACCTTGTCATCCCACAAACCATACTAAGAGCTGTCACAACATACCTTTCACAGGACACACGCTTGAAACAAAACATCACCAAGCAGGTATATGGGGGGTGGGGGTTGGGGGGAGGGGGGGGGGAGCTGTTACTAATTCATCTAGAAGTACAGCAAATTCTACCTATTGAAAGCATAAATCTATTGCCACAGATGCAATAGCCACATACACATGGTAAAAGCAGCAAGCAAAAGTATTTCAAGGCATATGGAACCAATAGTTCCATCTGATTAAAGACACAGTATCAAAATAATAATCTGGCGAAATGCCATGATACAATAATTTAGAAGACAAAACCTCATAACAGCAGGGTGTCATACAAATCAGCATGGAAAATTCAGTTATTTATAATATACAAGTTATTTCCATGAAGATACACATATGCACGCATGCACGCATGCATGTGCGCACACGCATGCACGCACGCATGCACACACACACACACACACACACACACACACACACACACACACACACAATGTTGGGCCATACACAACATGAATTCTAAAATCAGATAAGAATGTGTCCACATGGATAGTTTTGTTTCGCCTTTTCCCCCCTGCAATTTGCCGTTCAGTGATAACAGTTACAATAAACAGATTTTACATTTTCTTTACTCTTTATATTCTTTCTCTCAGCACCCCACCCCCATCAACATCCCACACCTCCCTCAAACCTCCTCCACTTCCATCATCTCCCCTCCTCTTTCCTGACCAGTTTTCCCAGCCCCAGCAGACTGACTCTCACAAGCCATGCTTTACTCACTCTCTGCAGGCTGCAGAGATGTGGGAAGGTACATGGTAGCGGCAGTCCATGATCATGGTGAGGGTCTCGCTGTCGTTGGCTTCCTGAAAGGGGGCCACGCCCACCACCAGCATGTACAGGATCACACCCAGACTCCACACATCTGAAACAAGCACTGCACTGTCCTGTGGCCATTCTTTCTTTCTTTCTCCACCCCCCACCCCTTTTCCTTTTTTTTAAAATTTTACAAATGAAATCTAATTCAGCGCATTGCTTCAACTTCAATTAAGTAGAACATATTTCTAAAAATGAAATATATCGTGTTCGCCATAACTTTATAAAATCAAGGAGTCACTTTCACTCCCTTAGAAAAAAAAATATCAAATGTCTTTTTTTTTTTTTTTTTTACACTCTGGGCCAAATCCTGGGCCATTGTTGGGCACTTGACTTGACTTGACTTGGTCCCTTAGACGTCGGTCCGTAGGGGCACCCCTGAAGCAGTGACAACCATCCTTCTCCATTCCTCTCTGTTCTCCGCCCTCCGCAATGTGTCTCTCGGCCGCAGGCCTGTCCATTCCGTGATGTTATCCTCCCATCTTTTCCTTTGTCGACCTCTTCGCCTTTGTCCTGGTACTGTGCCCTGCATGATTGTCTTGGCAAGGCCTGTTGATCGTGTGATGTGTCCATACCATTTCAGTTTGCGTCTTTTTACTGAGGTTAGGAGATCGACATATGGACCAATTTCATTCACGATGCGCTTTTTAACTTCCACATTGCTGATGTGATCTCTGTATGAGATGCCAAGGAGTCGTCTGAAGCACCTCATTTCCATTGTTTGGATCTTTTTCTCAAGGTCTGATTTCAACGTCCATGACTCACAAGCATATAAGAATATCGCCATGACTAAGGATCGCATCAGTCTAATCTTTGAGCTGATGGAGATGTGTTTTTATTTCTCCAAAGAGGCGTTAGCTTAGATAGCGTAGCTGTGGTCTGAGCGACTCTTGAGATGATTTCAGGTCTTGATCCTTCATCTGAGATTGTTGCCCCAAGTACTTAAATGTGTTGACTGGTTCAAGCTTTTTGCTGTTGATGGTTATGTCTTGGGTAAAGCCGATTGGGTTGTTAGTCATGACCTTTGTCTTTTCCGCACTTATTTCCATGCCATAATCAGCAGAGGTGTTGTTGAGTCTGTTGATCAGGTGCACTAGCTCTCGTTCGTTTCCAGCTAGTCCATCTATGTCGTCGGCAAAACGGAGGTTGGTGATGATTCTCCCTCCAATGGTTACAGTTCCTTCATGGTCTTCTAGCGCATCGGTCATAATTCTCTCAAGGAAGACATTGAAAAGTGTGGGGGAGAGTAGACAGCCCTGTCGCACCCCAACGGTAGTTCGGAACCACTCGCCTATGTTGTTACCGAAGAAAACGGCGCTGGTGGCTTTATTGTAGAGGCTTTCAATAGTTCCAATGAGGTTGGCATTGATGTTGGAGAGTTTCATTGTTGCCCATAATGCTTCATGCCACACTGTTGGGCACACTGAAACTAAAAGTATGATCACGGACATATGACACTGAATTTGCCTTTGTCCTCCTGGGCAAGCACCTGAATACAATTGCTGCTTTTTTTTCTGGAGCATGTAAATGATCACAGCTGGACAAACTTGCTGTTGAAATACTGTGGAAGTAGACAAGATTTACTGAGCAACATTTGAAACCTTTAATTTAAACAGATAGGATGTGCTTCAATTCAGCCTTCTAAACCTCTGCTTTGGTACACTTTTGATGTACTTCATAGTACATGTATTGTGATAGGCTCAAGCTTGATCTAAGCGTGTGATGTATGTGTGTGTGTGTGTGTGTGTGTGTGTGTGTGTGTGTGTGTGTGTGTGTGTGTGTGTGTGTCCATGTGTATGTGTGCCTGTGTGTGTGTGAGGTTTGTGTGTGTGTGTGTGTGTGTGTGTGTGTGTGTGTGTGTGTGTGTGTGTGTGTGTGTGTGTGTGTGTGTGGTGTCTGTCTGTGAGAGAGACAGAGAGAGAGAGAGAGGGAGAGAGAGAGATGGAAATGGAAAATGATTTATTCAGTTTAGGCCACAGCTCCTTCCATATACACGACAACAAACAAAAGTAAAAATACATTGATAATGATAACAGATTCCAACATCTTTTGACTTTACAAGAAGCATATGATTCTTTGTTAACATTATAATCTTTAAACTGCAATCGCACGCCTCTTTCAACCACTTCTTAAGGAATTTCACTGGCTTCAAACAGAACAGAGAATACATCAGTTTATCACCCAAAAAAAAAGAAGAAAATTTTTTAAAAAGCTGTCTATGCTTTCACATGAAGACCAGGAAAGCTACTCTGTATTTATATCTGAGCTACTTCAATTGCACTCTCTGTCCAGAATTCTTAGCTCTTCTGCTGACAAAAGAATCTTTTGCAGCCCCCCCCCCCCCCCCCCCCCCCCCCCCCCCTCCCCCCTGCCTAAGAACACCCGTACACCACTCCTGTGCCAGCCATTCGAATCCCACCACCTCTCTGTCTGACCAGCTTTTCTCTCCCTTCCTTCATTGAATTTGGAAACCAACCTTTTCAGGCAAGCTTTTAGACCGTTCCCTAATGCATTTTCTGTTTCCGTTTTTAGTATTTATCTTTGTGCGCATGCACGTTAGCATCAGTCTGGGAGTGAGGGTGTGCATGTGCGTGTGTGTATGTGTGTGTGTGTGTGTGTGTGTGTATGCGTGTGTGTGTGTGTATACATGTGTGTGCGTATACATGTGTGTGTGTGTGTGTGTGTGTGTGTGTGTGTGTGTGTGTGTGTGTGTGTGTGTGTGTGTGTGTCTGTCTGTCTGTCGGTCTGTGTGTGCATGTGCGTGTGTGCTTGTGTGCTTGTGTGTGTGTGTGTGTGTGTGTGTGTGTGTGTGTGTGTGCATATGTGTGTATGTGTGCATGTGTGTGTGTGTGTGTGTGTGCATGCATGTATTTTTGATAGAGGTGAATAAGAGAGTTTGAGAAAGATAATGTATGTGTTTGGGGGTGGGAGGTAAGCTGCTGTGCATGAAATGCGCCATGTAAGTGTTGTGTTAACATGT
>CM031609.1:6775427-6832927 GCA_018398815.1 Conus ventricosus | reverse complement strand
CTTTCAACCCTTTCGAAGAAAACCTCCTAAACGTACCATCAGACTCTGGACCAAGCAGATTTACCAAAATTGCGCAGGGATACTCATGATTTCAGTCGTCTTTTTTTTAGGTCCCATAGTGTTAAAGATAATGTCGGTGACCTTTGGAAGTGTAATAAAAACTAACTTGGAATCTATTATGGATGACAACATACCTACTAAAATAACTTCAAGCAAGACCACCAGCCATGGATTACTACAAAAACTAAACGTTTGTTGAGAAGGAAACATCGTTTCTTTAAGAAATTGAAACTACATCCTAATTCAGAAAGATTACTGGTTAGGTATAAACAGATTAAGAGAAGGTGTCAGAGAGAATGTAGACTTGCTCACTCCAATTATGTTAATTCGATGATTTCGGAAGTGATCATCAAAACAAGAAATTATGGTCTTACATAAGGAGTAAGAGACAGGACAACATTGGGATTCCAGACCTGAGAAACAACCAGAATAACCTAATACAGGACCCTGAAGGGAAAGCGAACTTATTAAACAAGCAGTTTTGTTCAGTTTTCTCAAATCCCAAACCTTTAATTAACGTTAGACTAAAGGATGATGATAAACTCCCTGAAATGCTAAACATCAAAGTAAACAAAGCAGGGGTATTTAAGTTACTGACCAATATCAATGAAAACAAAGCTACTGGTCCCGATGGCGTTCCTGGCAAGCTCTTAAAATTATGTGCCAATGAATTGAGTGAGGTATACCAATTACTTTACCAAGCTTCACTGGACCAGGAGATAATACCTGATGAGTGGCGAGATGCGAGCATTGTTCCCTTATTCAAAAAGGGTGACAAAACAAAAGCAGAGAACTATAGACCTGTATCTCTTACATCCATAATCAGTTAAACTACTTGAACACATAATATATAGTAGCATAATGGACCATCTTGACAAAATATGACTTTTTAAATAATGCCCAGCATGGTTTTAGACAGCGAAGGAGTTGTGAGACTCAACTTATAACAACTCTCAATGATTTTAGTAACTGTCTTAACAACAGACAGCAAATAGATGCAATTTTATTAGATTTTTCTAAAGCCTTTGATAAGGTTGACCATGAGGGCCTGCTGCTTAAATTAGAACACATTGGCATTGGCGGTTCTTTGCTAAAATGGGCCAGATCATTCCTCGTTGGGAGAACGCAGAAAGTTGTTGTGGAAGGGTCGTCATCCCATTGTAAACCAGTCTTGTCAGGTGTACCACAGGGAACTGTTTCTGGGGCCCTTGTTTTTCTTAATTTATATAAATGACATAAGTAGAAATCTCTCTCCTGGAACTACTATAAGGCTTTTTGCAGATGACAGTTTAGTATATAGAACAATCAAAGCAAGAATGATATACGCATTCTACAAGAAGATCTAAACGCTTTACAAGAGTGGGAAAGAACTTGGAAAATGGAATTTCATCCCCAAAAGTGCCAAGTGTTGCGTATATGTAACAAACGCTCACCAATTAGATCAGATTATTTTATCCATAATACTATTCTTAAAGAAACTAATGCTGCAAAATATTTAGGCGTGATTATAGATAGTCGTCTCAAATGGAAAGAACATTACAATTTAGTATGTAAGAAAGCAAATAACATCTTAGCTTTCTTATACAGGAATATCAATGACTGCCCCAAAAGGTTAAAGACGACTGCTACAAAACACTGGTTAGACCAGTACTGGAATATGGTTGCTCAGTTTGGGATCCTTACCATCTAAAGGACATTGATAACCTTGAAAAGATTCAGAAGAGAGCAGCACGGTTCGTAACAGGAACCACATCAGAGAAAAGGGGAATACTAGGAAGAACATGAGGAAATTAGAATGGAAACCCTTAGAAGAGAGAAGAGCTTTTATTAAACTTAACACCTTTTTCAAAGGCAGAGCTAAAGTAATTGATATTCCAATGGAACAACTAGTATTGAATAAAAGTAGCACCAGGAGTGGCGGTCAATGTTATACCATACCTGCATCAAATATTGACAGTCACTTACATTCTTTTATCCCAGTTCTGTACGGCTGTGGAACTCACTGCCGGTGCCATCAAGATTGCCACAGGTGCAATCTCATTCAAGAAACAGGTTGATTCGACAGTTTTGAGATCTGCATATTGACGTTTTCTATTTTTACTTCCCCCGATATTTTATTGAATATCGAGTGCGACCCCTTGTTGCCAAGTTTGCTCCAGGGGCCAACAGTCTGAGTCGCACTGTTTTATGTTATTTTATTCTACTTTTTAACATGCGCGCTGGTGACCTACTCGTTTTTGAGTGAACCAGTATTTTAGGAAGAAGAAGAAGAAGACAACAGAAAGAATATTGCAGAAAAAAAAACACCCAACTGTGTACACATCATGTGAACGTGTCAAAGGGCTCTGATGGTACCCAGCTTAGACCTTTTGAAATAATTCGCTGAAGAACTTTCAAGGCACTCTGTCTTTTGATGCACTACTCAGGAGGTCGTGACGGCTGAGTCACTGGACTGCTTCAAGCCCAGGCTGGCCTCCCATCTCTAGAACCTGAAACCATCACCACCAACACCACCACCCCTTCCCCATCACCCCCATCCCTCTCCCTTTACCCTTCTCCTGACCACTATTCCCTACAATCCCCCCCTCCCCAACCCCACCGCCATCCTTCCCAGTCACTTTTCTAACCCCCCCCCCCCCCCCTACTTATTCACATCACCCTCTCCTCCCCTCACACCTCTTTCGGACCTAGCCAAGCAGTGGCGATGAAGGCTGAGGCACTGCTGGTAGGGTTTGACCCCGGGTACCTCCAAGGATATCAGACTGGCTCAGCTGGAGTTGCGAAAATGTTTCCAAATCCTCACAACAGCGCAATCTTCGGCAATCTCCCCAAACTACGACAAAACCATCAGTAGAATGATGTTGGTCGTATGAAGGCAGAAGAAGAAGACCACTGGGCGACTTGAAACTCGTGATGCCGGAAGCCTGGCAGATCAGTTTAAGTCCAATTTATGTAGAATAAGAAATGTTTAAAAAAATATTTTAAAAAAAGAAGAAGAAAGGAAAGAAAAACATTAAGGTTAACCCCGGGTATGCTAACGCAGTTATCCCATATTTGACAGTCTTGCCAGTGTCGAAAGCAGAGTGTTTGAAGATATGGATGGGACACCACTAAATGATCACTTGGCAAAACGTTTGACCAATAGAATGTTTCACTACTTGATGAGGCAGATCGATCTTGTTAAGTTACTGAGCACTTTATTCATTTTTTTAAGATACTAGACAGAGACAGCAATGAACCAGTTCCGGCCATTTGGATCTCCACACAGCTGTAGACACTGTGCGCCTCAACGGAAACTAAAATAACAGACACTCAGACTATACGCAGGCAAGACTTTAACTTGACTGGGTTGATAACTTCCAAGTATCAGACTTGACCCAGTTTGTCAACACATAGCATGCGGATAAGCTGACGCAGAAAGGAACATCATCCATTATCATCATCCATTTAAGTGTCCACAATCATCAAGTTGATTATTCTGACACTTTAGGGGGCAGACGCAAAACAAAAAAACAAAACAAAAAGTTATTTCCGGGCATGTCGATTCGTCAGGCTTCGACTGCAGGCTATATTTCATACATGGTGTACCTGAGGCAGTATTTGTGATTAAGATCTGTGTACAGGACACAGAATGTTACACCTGAACAGTTTACAAATAATACTGTGTCCGTTGTCATGAAACATGGTATGAGCGTGGCCTGAGAGACTTGAGTATCTGCAGCGTTGGAAAGGAAATGTGAACTGCTTTATTATCATTGAACTGCTTTATTAGACCATAATTCACCTTGACTGTGGTTCCACTCTTCCCGTAGGTGTTCACAGTACACTCAGGTAGGAGCCGTCAAGGTCGCAAATTCCTGTCTATGGTGGAACTTTACACCAATCATCTCCAGCCCACAAGCTACGATGCTGTAAACACCACCGCCTCCCCCCCCCCCCCCCCGAGGCTTCTATCGAACATGTCTGGTAATCCCGAGTAGGAGTGGCTGGAGGCACCATTAATGACTTCAAAACAACTCTGATTAATCTGTCCGAGTAAGCTTACTGGTTCTCTTTGTCCTTCAGAGAGCAGGCAAAACTAGGACACAGGCTCGTCTATTTCCACACATCCGACAACAGAGGAGTCACACTTCCTCCATCTTCTCTAGTATCTGTCTCATTTTCTTTGTCTGCCCACCAGCAGAGAGAGAGAGAGAGAGAATGTTGCTTACAGCCCAGCCGACTGCAAAGGGCCACATCAGGGCTGTCACCGCGTTGAAGTCAACTCTCAAGTCAGTGTCCACCAGCACTCGTGTGCACCGTGAGATAGGTTTGCCAGGCCAGCTAATTCTTGAAAAGTGGTATCTTCATCAACAGGCACAGAATGACAGTGAATGGTGGGATAACATCTTAAAGGTAGATCCGAGGCCCTTTGGGACCAGTCAGTCTTGCGAGATTGTTAGGAAGCGGGCTGGAAATCTTCGAAAATGCACTGATGATCCTAACTATAAGCTAAACCAGACCTGACCCTAACTCAGACCCTAACCCAGACTAATCCAGTCCTCATCCTAATCAGAACATAAAACAGGCTGCAGCCAGATGCTGAAGACAAGGCAACATTCGATCAACGCTCAAAGCAAGAATGATGTCAAGTCACACAAAGTTGTCATGCATGATACAAAACCTACAAGCCAATTTTCGACAAATATGCATGGTCTTTCTAGACGTTACAGACAGCAGACAAAAAAAGAACAATACAAACAAACAAACAATAACAAAAAAGCACAAAACAGTTAGCATGTGAATATCATACTCATGATTATTTTATCAGGGGACAGTCTGTCCAAAACAATCATGCAAGGCACCATCGAGGGCGGGAGAAGAAGAGGAAGACAGCGGAAGAACTGGCACGAGAACATCAAAGAATGGACCGGACTCCATTCACGTGAGCTGCTGCCGGCGGCTGCTGAGAGAGACAGATGGAGAGGGGAGGGTGCGTCTGCGGTCCTCAGGTTTCCCCAACGACTACTTCTGTAGTTATGGGCCTGAGTGAGAGTGAGTGAGGACAATGAACTGGTTCGTGCTTTTCTTTCTTTCTTTTCTTTTCTTTTTTTCTTCTTTTCGTTTCTTTCTTTTTTCTTTTCTTTTTTCTTGTGTCTTTTTCTTTTTTAATGGGGGGGGGGGGGGGGGGGGGGGGGGGGGGGGGGGGGGGGGAGGGTAGGGACTGTTATTTGTAACATCTGAAGAAGATGGCTACGTTTGTCTACAATTTATTTGTCTGCAGTTTTATATTGTTGTCACTTTGTGCCTTGTTTTGTGCGTTTGCTTGTGTTTCATCTTTGTAATCCTTTACCTAACCATGCAAAATCCTTACTAGTGGCAGCTGGCAGAATGGGAGCAATTCAGCCGTCTTCCTGTGTCTTCATTGGAAGACGCACCTACAGTGGTTATTGTCGGATCCTGTGATCTGAAGACAGTCAACGATCGCTGGCAGAAGACGCAACGAGACTTCCTAAATTCATCTAGAGAATTGGGAATTCTGGGGGCCGGAATAGCTCAGTTGGTAGAACGCCGGACTCGTAATCCAAGGGTTGCGGGTTCGAATCTCCGCCGCCGGGCCGTTTCGGTAAAGGGGGATTTTTCCCTCGGAGTTAACGTTAGTTCGGACTCCATTTCCCATACAGTCCTTCGAATGAAACTATAAACCGAGGTTCCGTGTGTGAACGCATGCATAACATCTTGCACACACGTAAAATCCCATCACCGACTTTCGGAAGAGAAGGCCAGTTTGGCCGTTGGTATGGATGACACGTTACACAAAGCATGCACCCTGCGTGAGAAATGGAAAGAATGAAGGCAGTAAGGAAACTTAGTGAACGATATTGAACGATATTGACTGGACGACACGGGAAACAACTGAATGAAGCGCCAGCTGGCAGCTCTTCAGTCGGCACTACCCAGGTAGGCAGCTCGTTGTGTAAACGAGCGTGGATTGTAAAGCGCTTAGAGCTTGGTCTCTCGCCGAGAACAGGCACTTTATAAGTATTCATTATTATTATTATTATTATTATTAATCCTGTAAGCAGGATGGCCATGGCTTGGACGGGGTCGGGAAAAAACGGCACCGGAGAAAATGGCACCGGAAAAATGGCATCGGGAAAATAAGGCACCTGGAATAAATGGCACCCGGTAATAGGGCCTAATGGTGTGACACACACACACACACACACACAGAGAGAGAGAGAGAGAGAGAGAGAGAGAGAGAGAGAGAACACATAAACAAGCTCACCCTTTACATTATCACCCCATTTCACACACACACACACACACACACACACACACACAAATGTGATATGTTTGTTTTTGTCACATTTGTTTTACTTGCACGTTTTTTACTTACTTGTTTTATGACTTACACGTGTTGTAATGCTAAGCAAGAAACTTGCACTTTTAAACGTAGAAAGTAAAATAAACATCCTTTACAAATTACTCAACACAAATCAGAATTTAACGGTGCCATTTTTTCCACTTTCTCGTATTTCTATTACTTTGGGGTGCCGTTATTTCCGGGTGCCATTTTTTCCGGTGCCGTTTTTTTCCGGTGCCCTTTTTTCCTACAACCGCTTGGACGACCCATTCCCAGGCTGTCTTCAGGGCCGCTGGGCGCGGGCTTCTTGTCGTGGGCATGGAGAAGGCTCAGCTCTTCCGTGCCTCAGATTTTGTCGTGGACACCAGGGTGACAGGAGGCAGTGTGTATTGAAATGTTGCAGTTTTTGAAGCTAGCTTTCATGTCTCTGTGGGGTGTGTGTGTGTGTGTGTGTGTGTGAGAGAGAGAGAGAAGAGAGAGAGAGAGAGAGAGAGAGAGAGAGAGAGAGAAGAGAGAGAGAGAGTGTGTGTGTGTGTGTGTGTGTGTGTGTGTGAGAAAACAGAAATCGACTGAAACATCCGTTTATCAATACACACACACACACACACACACACACACACACACACACACACACACTGTCGACCAACGATCAAGTCCGTTGTGAATTCCCTTGGCGAGAACATCATTGAGAGCCATGGAAATTCATAGCATTTCTTGGATGTTACATTGTCTGTAAGGCAAATTAGCCAGACAACCTTGCTGCTATGACAGAGAAGGAGATTATGCCCCCAACGCTTAGTAGTGATATTGGTCAATGTTAGTTGATGTCCCTCGAGTTTTGCTTTTTGGGAATATACACATCAACAGCTCTCATCTACTGGTCACTGATCTTCAGGTTTATCCATGCTGATCGTATCATTTTGTGCAGCCACTCAAGGATGCTAGGCACATTGCTTGGATTAGCAGCTAAATCAGAGCAGAAGTTGCTGTCAGAACGGAAAAAAAAATCTGTACATTGATTTTAAGTAGTATGTGCATCATAGTTAAATTACATCTGAAATCCATTGCATTGTGTGTAGTTGGAGTTAAGTACAGCAGTGTGTGCATCATGGTCAAACTACATCTTAAATCCATTGCATTGTGTGTAGTTGGAGTTAAGTACAGCAGTGTGTGCATCATGGTCAAACTACATCTTAAATCCATTGCATTGTGTGTAGTTGGAGTTAAGTAGTGTGTGCATCATGGTCAAATTACATCTGAAATCCATTGCATTGTGTGTGGTTGGATTTAAAGTAGTGTGTGCATCGTGGTCAAACTACATTATAAATCCACTCCATTGTGTGTAGCTGCATGTTTTTATCAGTCCCTGTCGCGGTCAAATTTGTTGCTCAGTCAAATCGGTTGCTGGCATACCAGTTTAGGCAAAAAATGACGTCATTTGATGCCACAACACACATCCGCCTACTCAGAAATGTGTGAGCACGACTTGGCCTAACGGCCTTCGTTCATTCGTCCTTCGTCCTCTCTCGGGCTTCGCCCTGCTCTAATCTAAAGACCATCGATTCTGCTTTGGAGTAGACTGGGACACTGGTGACGTCATTTTTTGCCTAAACTGGTATGCCAGCAACCGATTTGACTGAGCAACAAATTTGACCGCGACAGGCCTTCTTTACGTCAGTTAAGCCCGCGTCATACCTTTTTGGTTCCGACACTGGGTCAAAGACGTACGCTCTCCATTCTCCATAATGACAGGACCGCACTGAGCGGACTCTCGTGGACTTAGAACTAAGCCCGCTGCCATGGAGAAACACCGACAAACACCAGTATTATCACTCCTCTCCGCTTGCATAGCCATGCCCCCTTTTTATTTTTCTTCCCTTCATTCTACCCTCCCCCCCCCCCCCTTTTTTTTTTTTTGCCATTTGCTCTTGCATCATCACAACTCTTTCTCGCTTCGTCACCACTTTTCGTTCCTTGTCTCCCCTTCCCTTAATATCAACACACCTCTTTTTTGTTTCCTACTTCAGTCTTCTCTGCTACGCTCACCCCCCCCCCCCCCCCCCCCCCCATCCCCCCTTCTCTCCTGCCATCAGTCTTCCTCGTTAGCTCCCTTTCCATTTCTGTAAGCCTTCTTTCTCACTCTCTCTTCCAGTCTCACCTGTTTCATACTGCGATTGCCCGAGTCTTCCTTTCCTCTCATAACCCCCCCCCCCCCCCCCCCCCCCTCCAACTTGTGTTTTCTCTTGCTATGATCCTTCCTTCCTCGTTTCCATTCAGATAATCAGCTGCGTTTTATCGCTTACCCTTCACTTACTTCCCTACACCCTTCCTCCCTCTTCCTTTCAAACCCATTTTCCAATCCCATTTATTCCTCTTCACATTCTTCTTCAGCCTACACTCTCTACAACTTCTGGTCCTCAACTGTCCATCTCTAGCTCTCCCATCAACTTAGTCCTTCCCACCCCTTCCCATTGCTCAGGTATTCTCCTACCATTTTCCCGACTTCACCTTTTCCTTTTTCATCCTCTCTTCTGATCCCCTCCCCCCCCCTCTCTTTTTTCTCCCAAGTCTGTGACGGTGATGATAGCTCCTGTTTTGTAGTGAACTGTTTTTAGTTCACAGCTTCCAACGTAATGTTTGTGCTGTGAGCTTTGTAAGTTGGCCAAATGCAAGGTTTGAAAAACTCGTAGGCTAAATAAACGGAAAAATTGGTGCACTCATGGGTGTTTTGAGCCTTTTCGTTTTCAACTTACCATTGTCTCCGTCAACAAACGAACCGTTTCCTGTTAGCGCATCTCGTTCATGGACTATAAGTTCATCTGATGAACTTCTCCCAATCCTCTTTTACATTTGGGGGTGGTAAGTTAAGTTTCTGGCTTCGACAGCCTGTACACATGCCTCGTCTAAACTAAATCAGTGTGGATTTTCCATGAGCCTGTGGGTTCACTCTGGGCTTCTTGTCCGACGCTTTATCTACTGGCGGAGTGCGCTGCTCTTCATTCATCAGATTGTTCATACAGTCCTTTTTACGTTCTGATGCCACGCTCAGTAGAGAATTTCCTTCCGCAGATACAGGGAAATTCACGGCTTGTTTATTATTTTCTGTCCGTTGAAAATTTCCAGTCACAGGTGCCACTGATGGATTCAGTATTCTTTCCCACTTTTTGGGGAATGCCAGAACTGGGCATCTCTGTTCTTTGGGTTAGGCACTATAGTGACATGTTGAAGAAGGGCAGGTGGAGAGCCAGCCCACAGAGCCCGTACATCTGGTCTTTTCCAGTGTCATCCGGTTTTGACCAGACGTCCTGGGCTCCAGACCGTTCCCCGAAATCAATGATCTTCTGCTTCTTCTTCTTCCTTCTTCCTAAATACTGGTTCACTCAAAAACGAGTAGGTCACCAGCGCGCATATTAAAAAATAAAATAAAATAACATAAAACAGTGCGACTCTGACTGTTGGCCCCTGGAGCAAATTTGGCAACAAGGGGTCGCACTCGATTTAAAAGCAATGGCCAAATTCAGGCCCAGGTGATAATAAAATATCTGGGGAAATAAAAATAGAAAATCATCAATATGCAGATCTCAAAACTGTCGAATCAATTTGTCCCTTGAATGAGATTGCACTTGTGGCAATCTTGATGGCACCCGGCAGTGAGTTCCACAGCCGTACAGAACTGGGATAAAAAGAATGTAAGTGGCTGTCAATATTTGATGCAGGTATGGTATAACATTGACCGCCACTCCTGGTGCTACTTTTATTCAATACTAGTTGTTCCATTGGAATATCAATTACTTTAGCTCTGCCTTTGAAAAAGGTGTTAAGTTTAATAAAAGCTCTTCTCTCTTCTAAGGGTTTCCATTCTAATTTCCTCATGTTCTTCCTAGTATTCCCTTTTCTCTGATGTGGTTCCTGTTACGAACCGTGCTGCTCTCTTCTGAATCTTTTCGAGGTTATCAATGTCCTTTAGATGGTAAGGATCCCAAACTGAGCAACCATATTCCAGTACTGGTCTAACCAGTGTTTTGTAGCAGTCGTCTTTAACCTTTTGGGGGCAGTCATTGATGTTCCTGTATAAGAAAGCTAAGATGTTATTTGCTTTCTTACATACTAAATTGTAATGTTCTTTCCATTTGAGACGACTATCTATAATCACGCCTAAATATTTTGCAGCATTAGTTTCTTTAAGAATAGTATTATGGATAGAATAATCTGATCTAATTGGTGAGCGTTTGTTACATATACGCAACACTTGGCACTTTTGGGGATGAAATTCCATTTTCCAAGTTCTTTCCCACTCTTGTAAAGCGTTTAGATCTTCTTGTAGAATGCGAGTATCATTCTTGCTTCTGATTGTTCTATATACTAAACTGTCATCTGCAAAAAGCCTTATAGTAGTTCCAGGAGAGAGATTTCTACTTATGTCATTTATATAAATTAAGAAAAACAAGGGCCCCAGAACAGTTCCCTGTGGTACACCTGACAAGACTGGTTTACAATGGGATGACGACCCTTCCACAACAACTTTCTGCGTTCTCCCAACGAGGAATGATCTAGCCCATTTTAGCAAAGAACCGTCAATGCCAATGTGTTCTAATTTAAGCAGCAGGCCCTCATGGTCAACCTTATCAAAGGCTTTAGAAAGTCTAATAAAATTGCATCTATTTGCTGTCTGTTATTTAAACAGTTACTAAAATCATTGAGAGTTGTTATAAGTTGAGTCTCACAACTCCTTCGCTGTCTAAAACCATGCTGGGAATTATTTAAGAAGTCATATTTGTCAAGATGGTCCATTATGCTACTATATATTATGTGTTCAAGTAGTTTAGCTGATATGGATGTAAGAGATACAGGTCTATAGTTCTCTGCTTTTGTTTTGTCACCCTTTTTGAATAAGGGAACAATGCTCGCATCTCGCCACTCATCAGGTATTACTCCCTGGTCCAGTGAAGCTTGGTAAAGTAATTGGTATACCTCACTCAATTCATTGGCACATAATTTTAAGAGCTTGCCAGGAACGCCATCGGGACCAGTAGCTTTGTTTTCATTGATATTGGTCAGTAACTTAAATACTCCTGCTTTGTTTACTTTGATGTTTTGCATTTCAGGGAGTTTATCATCATCCTTTAGTCTAACGTTAATTAAAGGTTTGGGATTTGAGAAAACTGAACAAAACTGCTTGTTTAGTAAGTTTGCTTTCCCTTCAGGGTCCTGTATTAGGTTATTCTGGTTGTTTCTCAGGTCTGGAATCCCAATGTTGTCCTGTCTCTTACTCCTTATGTAAGACCATAATTTCTTGTTTTGATGATCACCTTCCGAAATCATCGAATTAACATAATTGGAGTGAGCAAGTCTACATTCTCTCTGACACCGTCTCTTAATATGTTTATACCTAACCAGTAATCTTTCTGAATTAGGATGTAGTTTCAATTTCTTAAAGAAACGATGTTTCCTTCTCAACAAACGTTTAGTTTTTGCAGTAATCCATGGCTGGTGGTTCTTGCTTGAAGTTATTTTAGTAGGTATGTTGTCATCCATAATAAATTCCAAGTTAGATTTTATACACTTCCAAAGGTCACTGACATTATCTTTAACACTATGGGACCTCAAAAAAAGACGGCTGAAATCACGAGTATCCCTGCGCAATTTTGGTAAATCTGCTTGGTTCCAGAGTCTGATGGTACGTTTAGGGGGTTTTCTTCGAAAGGGTTGAAAGTTGCTCTCTAAGAGAACTATATCATGATCACCCAGGCCTGCAATTAATTCCTGATTGCCTAAGGCGCCTGGACAATTGGTAAAAAATAAATCCAGGAATGCCTTACCACGAGTTGGTGATTCAACTGACTGTACTAATCCAAGGTCTTTGGTGGCATCAAAAATCTGAGTATTAATATTTTTACTGTATTGATTACCAAGTATGGCATCTTCACTCCAATCAATATCTGGTAAGTTAAAGTCTCCACCAATCCATAATATTGCCTTCCTATTGGCCAAAACAATATCAGAAATGTCTCTGCAGATAGACGAACATACATTTTCATCTGAGTCTGGAGGTCTGTAAACTGATCCAACAATGACAGGTCTCTTATTCTTAAAATTAATCCTACAAAATAAACTTTCACTATTTTTGCCTTGATATAAAAACTCACTGGCTAAGTTCTTCCTAATGGCAATCAAGACTCCCCCACCTCTTTTTCCAAGTCTGTCCTTTCTATAAATATCAAAGTCCTCCATTAGAAGTTCGCTGCTGGATGTTCCAGTTTCTAGCCAAGTTTCTGTTCCAATTACAACATCAATGTTTTTTTCGGTGACTAAATTACTGAGTTCTTCCTTTTTCTTTATAAGAGATTGAAAATTTACAACTATGCATTTAAGTTTATCTTTTTTCTTAATGATTTGGGGTTCCGTTGCACTTTATGATTTGGGATTTTATCAGTTTTAGAATCAGGGGTGGATGCAAACTTAGGACAAAATTTCAAGTTTTCTTTTGGGGATCGGTCTGGTGAGATAGGGTCAAAACGGTTGCTTTCTGAGCTGCAGTCTTCAATAGAATCTTCAAAAAGTCTCGAGCTAAAGTTTGGAAGCCCGCAGGTAAAACAAGTCCAAGATATATCACTATTGCATAATGCTTCATAAACTGCTGAATTCATTAACATACATTTAGTGTGATACCATGAATTGCAGACGTCACAGGCAACTGCTTTATGTTTCCATGTGACTCTTAAATTGCAAACTCCGCATGGATATTTTACTTTGGTGGACGGACCAGGATTGAGTTCAATGTCTCCCGATAGGATAAGGCTTAAAAGCCATGATTTAACTCCTCTATGTCTAACTCTTTTAATCAAACAATTCCTTATCACTGTACTATTTCTGATGTTAATTGAAATCAGGGGTTCAAATCTGGGCCTAGTAATAGACGTGAGAACAGTACTCGGCACAGGTGCACACAGGAGACTAACATGGTTCAGGTTGCACAAAGTTTTGAAACCTGCAAAAATAGAACTAAAGGCGTCTACATCTACATCTAAATTTCAAAATTAAACTGAGTGCTAGGAATATTGTTGTTCCTGTCACATGTGGAAAGAGCAAGGAAAAATAGAAAACTTTTAACGAAGCCGAGGAACAACACGCCGGTAGCCATCTTGAAAAGCCAAATAAGAAAGACTCACCTTGAAAGGGTTTAAAACACAATTTCGTTAAAATAAAATAAAATTTAGCATTAAACCAACAGTGCTGATCATTAAAATTGACAGTTACTCGTATGAGTAAAAGATGTAAAAATGTAAAGACGTAAAAGATGTAAAAATGAATTAAAAACGGGAGCTCCAAAAGCCAGGCAGCCTCCTCGCTGGACATGCGCATTCTCAGTGTCAGTGGATTGCATTAGGCTAGGCCTAGCAGGTTCTGGCCAAGTGTCAGTGGGAAACTGCAGATAGAGCTTGTCAACAGACCTGAGTTCAGAGCAGACCCCCCCCCCCCCCCCCCCCCCCCCCCCCCCCTCTCCCCCCACCCCCCACCTTCTACTGTTATGTTTTGGCCCAGAGCTCCTGTAAGGGGGCCGGGCCGCATCCAGGACTCCTAGGTGGTAATGCAAAAGCAGTGGATGTAATCTTGAGTTTTATTTAGGTAGGTAGGTAGGTAAGTAGGAGCTATTATAGCCTCGCGGCTTTCATGTGCTCCATCAATTGAAGTGTCAGTACTTTTCCAGTGTTTAGCGCAGCGTGATTACAGTTGCATATAATTTTGTATAAATTGGGATGAGAATAATTTCAGTCATCAAAATCATATACTATATCTTTGAAATTTGCATCTACATCAAGGAGGCTCTTAAAACTGCTGATATTGTTAGTTAGTTTGATGTAACTCGGAAGAGAATTCCACCTGCCTACTACTCTATTAGCAAATGAATTTCTCCTCAGATTAGTGCGAGAATATTGAACAAATAATTTGCCAGCATTGCCTTTTGTGATGTTAGATTTGCTTAACTGGAATAGTGAGTTGAAATCGATGTCATCAACATGGTGGAATATCTTGTAGGTTTGAATCAGGTCACCCCTCACCCTCCTGGCCTTCAGGGATGTTAATCCAAAATATCTAAGTCTTTCACCATAAGGCATATTTTTGCATTCTGGCAGTATTTTGGTCGCTCTTCTTTGAACCTTTTCTATTGATGAGGATTGCCTTTTAAGTAAAGGGTACCAGATGACATTACCGTATTCCACATGTGGTCGGATGAGTGATTTGTATAGCTTTATAAACATATCTTTGTCAATGAACGAGAAAGATCGTCTTATCAACCCAATCATTTGGTTGGCTTTACTAATAGCTTTCTGTATGTGTGGGTCAAAACTAAGATCACAATCAAATATAACTCCAAGGTCCTTTTCCTCTACACATTTTTGGATCATTTGATTTGAATCACCCATTTTCATTGTGTAATCATTTTGGGGGTTCTTCTTACCAATGTGCAGCACTTTACATTTTTGAACATTGAAATACAGGTTCCATTTGTGAGACCAATCCTGCACATTGTTAAGGTCCCTTTGAATGACAGAGTGATTACTTGAATCCCGTAAATCTTTGTATCATCGGCAAAAATCTTACATGTATTTGTTATGACATCCGGTAAGTCATTTATGAATATCGTAAAAAGGACCGGGCCCAAGATGCTCCCCTGTGGAATACCACTCAAAACTGGTTTGTCTGAAGAGTATACTGACCCCACCCTCACTCTTTGTCTTCTGTCAGTCAGGAAGTCTGTAATCCAGTCAAGAAGAGATCCATGAA
Source organism: Conus ventricosus (assembly GCA_018398815.1). Classification (NCBI taxonomy): domain Eukaryota; kingdom Metazoa; phylum Mollusca; class Gastropoda; order Neogastropoda; family Conidae; genus Conus; species Conus ventricosus. The sequence continues at coordinate 6,817,734 of CM031609.1, read as the reverse complement.
TTCCATAATTCTGTAACTTAATCAATAGTCTTTTGTGCGGTACAGAGTCGAAGGCTTTACGGAAGTCTAAATACACTATATCTATTGGTTTTTTGTCATCAGTAAGTACAGTTAAGTCGTCCATAACTTGAATCAGTTGTGTCATGCATGATCTTTTATTACGGAAGCCATGTTGACAGTCCGCAAAGAGTTTAAAATCATTAAAATATGATACTATGACATCCCTTACAATTGACTCTAGCACTTTACACATTATGCAAGTGAGGCTGACCGGTCTGTAGTTACTCGGGTCTTGTTTGGAGCCTTTTTTGAATATGGCAACAACATCAGCTGATTTCCAGTCATCTGGGATCTTTCCTGTCTCTAAAGATTTATTAAACAAAATACTGAAGGGGATTGATAGTTCCTTACAAAGCTCTTTCAATATTTTAGCTGGAATTTTATCTGGTCCTGAGCCTTCGAGGGGTCAAGATTTTTAAGTTTAGTCTCCACAACCGTTGCATCTGTGGTAACAAACACAAAAGTGATAAAGCCCACTCAAATAGGCATGCATGGTGGCACGGAGTATATGTGCTGTAAGCGCACACGTAAATAACTACACAGATGCACACATACATGGGTGCTTATACACGTGGGTGCATATTACACACAGGCACAAACGAAGCATACGTACACATGTGTACGCATGAACGCACTCTTGTCTGCTACGGTGCTTGTGAATCTTTGTGTGGATTTCGGTACTAAGAGATAACGCCCAAGCACAAACTGAAAGGTGTGTTGAGGTGAAGTGCTGTTTCCGTGTTGCTCAGGTATGTGAATGACTTGCACTGCAGGTAAATTCTGTAAGAAAATCCATTGAAAACACTCAGAAGAAGAAAAACGCAGCTTAATTTGTCATGAGAAATGTTTATTTCACTCGTGTTTATGCAAGGATAATGGATTATCGTGCACTGCGAGTGTGACTGACTTCGACTGCTGTCCTCGGACGTAGTCGGAACATCCCGGATCCCGTTTTATAATGACGTTTTCCAGGATGGCTTGTGTCCTCGACGTTGGATTGCATTAGCAGGTTCTGGATGGACTGTGGATTACTGCACACCCGCCGATAAAAGTACAGTGATCTTATCTCATCCTACGAATGTGTGGTGCAGCGAGTAATTACATCGCGTTAAAGTTGACAAATGACTTTCTTGATAGTAATTTTACACATGGTCTTAAAACACACACGTTTAAATACAGAGAAATGCATGCACACGCGCGCGCGCGCGCGCACACACACACACACACACACACACACACACACACACACACACACACACACACACACACACAGAGCCTCTCAGGCACTCTCTCCAGCCCTCCTCTCTCTCATTCACACACACACACACACACACACACACACACACACACACACACACAGCCTCTCAGGCACTCTCTCACACCCTCCTCTCTCTCATTCACACACACACACACACACACACACACACACACAAACACACACACACACACACACACACACACACACACACACACACACACAAAGCATACAGAATACACACATCTACATACAAAGTACACACACACACACACAAATTGACAAACACGTGACGGTTTGTAAACAAAAATTGGTGTTTTGTAGAACGGACCATCATATATCTTGTGTATATTTTTGAAGACATTTTCCTTATTGCTTTGGAACAATTTGAAAAACAGGTTATTAATTAAATATCTGAGCATCAACAATGTTATGATACGACCTATAGTAATCTTAGAATTAGTATGTCATGACAAGATATTTAGCCACAATAATGGAAGGTTATGTGTTGAGAGATTTTTTTATGGCAATGCTCATGACTTTCATTGAGCCGTAATATTTTTTGTGGATTGCCTTTTTTGTTTGTTTGTTTTTTTGTGGCTGATTCATTGCATGGGCTCAATTTGACTGAGCTATCTTCTGCTGCTGAAAGAGTCTTCAGACGTCCGCAGAATGTGGCTCCTCAGAAGATCTTATGTGAACAATGTAAGTGACATTAGTTGGCAAAACCACCAATTTACACCACACAGAACACACACAGAATTTGGCTCCTCAGAAGATGTCCTCAGAAGATCGTATGTGAACAATGTAAGTGTCATAATAATGACAGTTTGAATAGGTTGCTGATGTCAGTGACAGAAGAGAAACCATCACACTTGTTGGTGTTGGGTGATTTTAACTTTCCAGAAATTGACTGGGAAAGGGAGAGATGTTGTGCCAGCGACAGTCACCCAGCTAGCCACTTCTTCAGAACTGTGAAAGATGCTTACTGGATTCAGCACCAGACACAACCTACTCGCATTAGAGCGGGTCAGACACCAACACTGGATGACTTAGTTCTAACAAACAGAGAAGACACAGTGAATGAGATTATTACAACTTCTGCACTAGGTAAGAGCCATCACGCGACACTCGTCATTAACCTCTCATGTGCATATAAAGAGAAAGACCAGCAGAAACGCTTAAACTGGAACAAGGCTGACTATGAGGGAATGAAAGAAGATATTCGTGAGATCAACTGGCAGGAGCAATTGGAGGGTCTTCCCATAGAAGAAGCTTGGACAACCTTCAGAAACAAGCTTGACCAGATCACAGAAAAACATGTTCCAAAAACAACTGTATCTGGAAACCAGAGGAGGAAATGGTTGGATGGAGGGACTTTGGCTTCAGTACGAAAGAAGCACAAGCTGTACAGACGATGGTTGCAAACCAGGCAGGGGAAGATTACCAGGCATATGTCAGAGCAAGAAACGGGGCAAAAAAGATGTGTCGACAGGCAAAGAAGAAACTTGAGGCTACCATTGCAGCACAGGCAAAGACAAATCCGAAGTCATTCTGGTCGTATGTTAAATCTAAAACCAAGGCCAGAACAGGTATTGCAGACCTCAAAAGAGAGGATGGAACGAAGACGACAACTGATAAAGAGAAGGCGGACCTCTTAAATAGTTTCTTCCAAAGTGTATTCACCATTGAGCGAGAAGGAGACTTACCAGAGATGCCGAAATATACATTTGCTTCTGAGCTGCTTGACTTTGCCATCTCAAAAGAAGCTGTCAGGAAGCACCTTGCGAGCCTGAAGACTGGGAAAGCACCTGGACCTGATGGGATCAGCCCACGTGTGCTGGCAGAGTTATCTGACGTCCTTGACACTCCCATTAGTATCATCTTTAGGAAGTCCTTGGATGCTGGAAAGATCCCCGATACCTGGAGAACTGCAAACGTCACCCCGATCTTCAAGAAAGGCAGTAGGCAGAGCCTAAACAATTACAGGCCAGTAAGCCTAACGTGCATACTCTGCAAGACTATGGAGGCACTTGTTCGTAAACAGCTCTTAGCACATCTCCAGGATAACAGACTAATCAGCAGGCGACAGCATGGCTTTACTCAGGGACGATCATGTACGACCCAACTATTGGAGACCTTGGACATCTGGACTGAGATGATGGGCGCAGGAGGAGGGGTGGACGCAGTATACATGTGGATTTCATGAAAGCCTTTGATAGTGTGCCCCATTGCAGATTAGTGGCCAAAGTGGAAGCTCATGGCATCAGTGGAAAGGTCCTTGAATGGATAAGGGATTTCCTTGCCGACAGGTCACAGCAGGTCATCGTAAATGGCGTAAGATCAGAACAAGCAAGGGTGACAAGTGGCATCCCTCAAGGCAGCGTCCTAGGTCCTATCCTCTTCGTCATGTACATCAACGACTTGCCTCGCCTTGTCCACAGCCATATTGAGCTCTTTGCAGATGACACAAAGGTTTTTATGCGTAGCGACGACAGCAACTCTAGGGCTACTCTTCAAGAGGATCTAGACCGGCTACAGCAGTGGTCCACGGACTGGCAACTACGCTTTCATCCAGAGAAGTGCAGCGTCCTGAGACTGGGCCATCCAAACGAAGCAGCCACTTACTGCATGAAGGGACACAACCCCCAGGGAGTGGAGTGCACTTATTGGTTAGAGGAGAGTGATGTTGAAAAAGACCTGGGTGTGTTGGTGGACAAAGACTTGAGTTTCAAGAATCATGTGGCACACATAACGGCAAAAGCCAACAGAACCCTAGGCGTTATAAGGAGAACTTTTGACCATCTTGCGCCGGAAACCTTTGTTTCACTCTACAAGTCCCTAGTGAGACCAGCTTTGGAATATGGCCACTCAGTCTGGCAACCAAGACACAAGACACTCTGCAGAGACCTGGAAGATGTCCAGAGGAAAGCAACCCGCCTGATAGGTCCTCTGAAGGATCTCCCGTACCCAGAACGTTTTGCTAGCCTGAAGCTACCTAGCTTGGAGCATCGCCGTACCAGAGGTGACGTGATCGACGTGTACAAATACGTCCATGGGATTTATGACACAGATCGACCAGTGCTCCCCCTCTTCCAAGGCAAGGACACCCGGGGGAACAGTCTTAAGTTAGCCAAGGGCCACTGCAGGCTGAATATACGAGCCGGTTACTTCTCCCAGCGTGTTGCCACAGCCTGGAATAGTCTTCCGGACAATGTCGTAACCGCCCCATCCGTCAACGCGTTTAAAAACAGACTGGATGCGCACTGGAGGAATGCACCGTCCCTATATGATCCAGTATGTTACCACTAGGCTGTGCCACGCATGCCACACATAGTCTAGTGACTTCTTTCTTCGAACGGTGAACAGGCCATTCAGGCCTTCTACACCGCAAAAATCAAGTATCAAGTAAGTAAGTATCAAGTGTCATTAGTTGGCAAAACCACCAATTTACAACACACAGAACTCACACAGAATTTGGCTTCTCAGAAGATCTTATGTGAACAGTGTAAGTGACATTAGTTGGCAAAACCACCAATTTACAACACACAGAACTCACACAGAATTTGGCTCCCCAGAAGATTTTATGTGAACAATGTAAGTGACATTAGTTGGCAAAACCACCAATTTACAACACACAGAACACACACAGAATTTGGCTCCTCAGAAGATTTTATGTGAACAATGTAAGTGACATTAGTTGGCAAAACCACTGATTCACAACACACACAGAATTTGGCTCCTCAGAAGATCTTATGTGAACAACTTGACATTAGTTTGCAAAACCACCAGTTTACAAGACACAGAACACACACAGAATTTGGCTTCTCAGAAGATCTCCTCAGAAGGTCTTATGTGAACAATGTAAGTGACATTAGTTGGCAAAACCACCAATTTGCAACACACAGAACACACACAGAATTTGGCTTCTCAGAAGATCTCCTCAGAAGGTCTTATGTGAACAATGTTAAGTGACATTAGTTGGCAAAACCACCAATTTATAACACACAGAACACACACAGATCGATCCACACAAACACACACAGGCACTCACAGACACACATGCATGCCCCCCCCCCCCCCCCCCCCCACATACAGAGAGAGAGAGAGAGAGAGAGAGAGAGAGAGAGAGAGAATGTATGACAGATACACACATCCATGTACATGCTAGTCATATATTCATACATGTAGCAAATCAGATTTTAATTTTGAACATGTATTATTGTATAAGGGCCAAAAAAACGAGGGGGGGGGGGGGGGGGGGGGGAAGATGATTGCACATAAACTCAGAAATGTAAAGATGTTCAAAATGTTCAACACACACAGGCTGACTAATATCATCTAAAAAAAAAAAAAAAAAAAAAAGAAAAGAAAAAAGCTGATGATGTTTTTCTTTTGTTTTGATTGATCTAAAGCAGTGCTTTAACATCCAAATTCTTTTTTTTTGTTTTTTGTTTTGTTCAGAGCTTTTTGGCTTTGGTTACATCTTTGATACTTTCTCAGTGTTATTACCACCATACTCCCATCCCACTAATTCCAGCTCTCCTACACAAAGCTACACACAAGATTTGTTATGGTGCAGTGGCAGCACCTGTCTCCATGCAGCCATTATTGTCTGGTCAGCATGAAGCAACCAGTCACAGAAGACATTGCACCAGGGGATCAGTGCTTGAAGGGTGGATTCCTCATCTTTTTTCATCAAGTTTTATGGAGTGTTTTCTCCTCAGTTTGGAAGCTTTTAGGAGTGAAAACCAGGGATGCTTTAACTTTTATCCATTCAGCAATCAGTGTGAAGTTAAGAGTTTGTGTTGATTTTCTTCACATGTACTAGACTAATTCCAGGACCCTGCATTAATGTTGCTGTAGTCTTTACTGTCATGTTTTGGATCTGTCCCTGTCATTTGATCTTATGTTCTTGTTCAATGAAGCAAAAATAGCTGTATGTACATATGCATGGTGTGTGTGTGTGGTGTGTGTGTGTATGTGTGTGTGTGTGTGTGTGTGTGTGTGTGTGTTTGTCAGAAATTACAATTAAACAAGAATTTGTGAGCGGTTCATGTATGTATAGCAAGAATTTTTTTAGTTGGAACACTTGTGCAAAGTAAGCCTGACAATCTTTTTTTTAAAGATCTTTTGCTTATTGATGATGATAAACGTGGGCATTGCTGAATGTGTATTCTTTTCAATATACTGTACAGCCTGCATCTTCTGTCGGTGCACCATCTGTAGACCTGTATGTGTTCAGCAGTTTTCACTGAAAGTGACAAGTTGTCAGGTCAGTTGAGTAGACATATATGATTACAACTTATACAAGACACCAATTTGTGTAGCTACTTGCAGGCGTTCTGAAGAAAATAAGCACAGAATCATGAGACACGATTTGTGTAGCTACTTGCAAGGATTCTGATGAAAATACCAACAAAATTTTAACCGTCACATAATGGTCACTGCATGGGCAAGGTATGAGATCTTCCTCCATTCTTTTTTCATTTGTGGCTGCTTGACTCTTGGCAGATGACTTGCCATCTCCTCCGGTCTCTTTGTTTGACTTTGTTTTTAAGCTGTGTCTGGAGAGAGATTGACATGGGTTCTTGAATGCAGGACAGTGTGTTTTTTAAGCTGTGTCTGGAGAGAGATTGGCGTGGGTTCTTGAATGCAGAACAGTGTGTTTTAAGCTGTGTCTGGAGAGAGATTGACGTGGGTTCTTGAATGCAGGACAGTGTGTTTTTTAAGCTGTGTCTGGAGAGAGAGATTGGCGTGGGTTCTTGAATGCAGGGCAGTGTGTTTTTAAGCTGTGTCTGGAGAGAGAGATTGACATGGGTTCTTGAATGCAGGACAGTGTGTTTTTAAGCTGTGTCGGGAGAGAGATTGACGTGGGGTTCTTGAATGCAGGGCAGTGTGTTTTTAAGCTGTGTCTGGAGAGAGATTGACGTGGGTTCTTGAATGCAGGACAGTGTGTTTTTAAGCTGTGTCTGGAGAGAGATTGACGTGGGTTCTTGAATGCAGGACAGTGTGTTTTTAAGCTGTGTCTGGAGAGAGAGATTGACTTGGGTTCTTGAATGCAGGGCAGTGTGTTTTTAAGCTGTGTCTGGAGAGAGAGATTGACGTGGGTTCTTGAATGCAGGACAGTGTGTTTTTAAGCTGTGTCTGGAGAGAGATTGACGTGGGTTCTTGAATGCAGGGCAGTGTGTTTTTAAGCTGTGTCTGGAGAGAGATTGACGTGGGTTCTTGAATGCAGGACAGTGTGTTTTTAAGCTGTGTCTGGAGAGAGATTGACGTGGGTTCTTGAATGCAGGGCAGTGTGTTTTTAAGCTGTGTCTGGAGAGAGATTGACGTGGGTTCTTGAATGCAGGACAGTGTGTTTTTAAGCTGTGTCTGGAGAGAGATTGATGTGGGTTCTTGAATGCAGGCAGTGTGTTTTTAAGCTGTGTCTGGAGAGAGAGATTGGCGTGGGTTCTTGAATGCAGGGCAGTGTGTTTTTAAGCTGTGTCTGGAGAGAGAGATTGACGTGGGTTCTTGAATGCAGGACAGTGTGTTTTTAAGCTGTGTCTGGAGAGAGATGACGTGGGTTCTTGAATGCAGGGCAGTGTGTTTTTAAGCTGTGTCTGGAGAGAGATTGACGTGGGTTCTTGAATGCAGGACAGTGTGTTTTTAAGCTGTGTCTGGAGAGAGATTGACGTGGGTTCTTGAATGCAGGGCAGTGTGTTTTTAAGCTGTGTCTGGAGAGAGATTGACGTGGGTTCTTGAATGCAGGACAGTGTGTTTTTAAGCTGTGTCTGGAGAGAGATTGACGTGGGTTCTTGAATGCAGGGCAGTGTGTTTTAAGCTGTGTCTGGAGAGAGATTGACGTGGGTTCTTGAATGCAGGACAGTGTGTTTTTAAGCTGTCTGGAGAGAGATTGACGTGGGTTCTTGAATGCAGGGCAGTGTGTTTTTAAGCTGTGTCTGGAGAGAGATTGACGTGGGTTCTTGAATGCAGGACAGTGTGTTTTTAAGCTGTATCTGGAGAGAGATTGACGTGGGTTCTTGAATGCAGGACAGTGTGTTTTTAAGCTGTGTCTGGAGAGAGAGATTGGCGTGGGTTCTTGAATGCAGGGCAGTGTGTTTTTAAGCTGTGTCTGGAGAGAGAGATTGATGTGGGTTCTTGAATGCAGGACAGTGTGTTTTTAAGCTGTGTCTGGAGAGAGATTGATGTGGGTTCTTGAATGCAGGGCAGTGTGTTTTTAAGCTGTGTCTGAGAGAGATTGACGTGGGTTCTTGAATGCAGGACAGTGTGTTTTTAAGCTGTGCGGAGAGAGATTGACGTGGTTCTTGAATGCAGGGCAGTGTGTTTTTAAGCTGTGTCTGGAGAGAGATTGACGTGGGTTCTTGAATGCAGGACAGTGTGCTTTTAAGCTGTGTCTGGAGAGAGATTGATGTGGGTTCTTGAATGCGGGACAGTGGAAGGGACAAGGGAAGGTGACCATGTCAGATGAGAAGGGCAAACATGTTGCTGGCTGTACCTTCTCTTCAATCAAAGCTTATTGGAAGCTGTAAGCCAAAGTCTGGCAAACAAGACGGCCACTGTGCCTGTTGTTAGCACAGTGTGGTTGTGGCTGCTCACTGCCTTCACATGGCTGGATGGGCTTCTCACTTGCAGCATGCTGTTGCAGAAACTCTCCCAACTCTCCAACTTTCTTTCTGAAGCTTCCCACTTTGCTGCTCACTTTTGTGTTTGTAAAGTAAACTCAATGAGCATCTTTTTTTTCAAAGAGTGATGAAAGCCCAATATAGTATTCTTAATTGTAAGTCTCGGGCATGAACTGAAAATGAAAGCAGAGAACTGGAGCTCCAAAGTTTGAAACATGCACTAAGTGGGCATAATTGGAAGCCCTTCTGCGCTGTTTACAGAGTCACTTTGGTCATGTTCTGCCGTGCCTGTTCTGATAGAACACAAGGCTGGACACCAGCTGTTCAGCTTCCTTATGATGAAGGTTACATTGTGGCAAAGCCAGTGTTGGTGGTGGGAGATCGCATCCAGTGAAATTTCCTGTGAATTTTCCCCTGACTGAAATTCCTCTGGATCATGAGCATGGAGCAGCAAATGAAAACTCAAGTCGCTTCAAGAATAGAGCAGGAAGGTCTCAGAATGTGTGACATTCTGCGTGTTGAGTAACGATCCTGTGAGGTGATGAGGACAATGGTGTGGAGTTTCATTTAGGGCTGTATTCTTTGCTTTCTGTCCTGTAACCCGGGATCAAAGATTCCAGCGAAAATTAGACAGCAGCAGTGTTAGTCGGGATATTTGCACAACCCAGTCAGAGAATCATGCGTTATGGGGAGAAACCTGGGTTAGGTGGTGCTGCTCTCCCCTTGGATCCCTTAGCACTCTCAATGACTCTGCCCAAGGCGATGCATTATGGGGAGGAAACTGGGATGTGTGGTTCTCCCCGTCGTTGCCCATTACTCTGTCAGAGAACCATGCATTATGGGAGGAAGCTGGGATGTGGGGATCCTTCTTCCCAACTGGACCTTTGGCACCCCCAGTAACTCTGTTGAGGAGAGGCGTGGAGAGGAAAATTCTAAAAATATAACTGAGTGACGGGGTTGAACCCCAAACCTCATGCAGCACCACAACCAGTGACACTGACAGTACAGTGAAACCACCCATACTGCTCATTACAACCACTCTGGCCTACTCCATGTCCAGTCCTAAGCTCTTTATTTTAGAGTTGTATGCTACTGCATGACACGTTTTCCTGTAAAAGAAATGTGAGTCTGTAAGACTCGAGGTTTGTATGGTGTGGTTGGAGACCATATCTATTACTTCCTTTTTCCATATTTAGCCTTGGTCATGTTGGAAGATGCAGAGCGGGAACCATCGCAGTGTTGGTCAGAGGATGTTTTTTTTAAAGACAGAAACGGGACTGGTGTGTGGGAGTGCTACAGTATTAGAAGAATATTGGCTGAGTTTGATTTCTTTATGGGGTTGCACACCTCAGAGGTTTAGTGCAGGGCCACTGGCTGACAATGTAGCTGCTGCAAGAAATGAGATGGATCGCGAATCAGTATTTTTTAATCTGCTGATCCTAGATTAAACGTAATTTATCATTTTATAATGAAATCTACTGTTATTTATAAATTTTGTAATTTATGCTGAAGTATGTCATGTATTTCAGTTCACGTTAATGAAAAGCAGTTAGTTGTAAAATACAGGATTGTATGATTGACTAATGTATACTTAATTTCTATATAATAGGGAATTATTTTAAGGTGGAGACTCTGCACAGTATTTACTAGTGTCAAGAAACCCCTAATCCTGAAGTGGGGATTGTATAGCAAATAGGTTAAGCATAGAATAAAAGCTGTATCGCCGACGCTCAGTCATGTAAGGAGGCTTGGGAAGTGTCAGCTGAGAACACCTGACAGCAGCCTCAGGTAACTGAAGATCGCAGCTGTGCTGTTGATCTCTGTGTGTTTGTGAGTGTGTGTGTGTGTGTGTGTGGTGTGTGTGGGTGCGTGCATGCGTGCGTGCGTGTGTGCATGCGCAGTTTGAATTCTAGTACAGATTCAATGATCTGTGTTTGAACTATGAGTGTTGGTGTGCACTGTGCTCACATAATCAGTAGTTTTAATGGTTTGAGTCCAGGATGTTCTTGTGGATATTGTTGAATTAATAGACTGTACATGTGTGTGTGAGTATGTGTGTGTGGTGTGTGTGTGTGTGCATGAGAGAGAAAAAGCGAGAGAGGGAGATAGAGAGAGTGTTCAATTTTGCAAAATGAGCACAACGTTGGCAGTGTGGTGGTTTTCTTTTCCCCATTTCTATTTCTTCTTGTATTCTTTTCTGAGGAATATGAAGTGTACCCAAATAGAAAGAGAGGGAGAGAAAATACAATCTTCATCCATACTGTGTGCGTGTGTGTATGTGTGTGTGTATGTGTGTGTGTGGTGTGTGTGTGTGTGTGTGTGTGTGTGTGTGTGTGTGTGTGAGTGCACATGCACAGTTGATTGTATGTATGACAGGGAGAGAGGGGGGAAGGGAGGAGAGGAGAGAACACACACACACACACTCGCTAACACACACACACACACACACACACACACACGCACACACGCACACGCACGCCCCAACACACACACACACACACACACACACACCACACACACACACACACACACACACACACACACGACAGGCCATATGAAGTGAAGAGAGAGAGGAGTGAATTGTCACTTACTGGACTTGGGTCACTTCAGGGTCCCTGTGGCCGGATATATCTTACATAACGGACTTCCTTATGCTTGGCTCATCAGTCACAATGCCCTTCCTGCCTGAACTCCCCTGGGGGGGGGGGGGGGGGGGGGGGTTGCGACCTTGTTGTGGTCGGAGGGCTTGCGCGATCCAGTGATCCCTTAGGCTTTGCTGGCGGGGGGCATCAATACTTGGGAGATAGGCTGGGTTTTTCACACTGCTTGTAGGCCTGAGAGGTGAAGATGCTGTATGGCCTAAGCGAAACGTGGTAAGAAGTTGATGCCCCTGGTAGGGCTTCCCATGTCGGATAGGCTAAGGGTGAGGATCCTGACTAAGAGTAACCCGCCTTTCTCCTTTTCTTGTTTTCTGCCTTCCTTATTTGGCCCTTTTCTATCTTCGTCTCCCTTCAAGTCTTCTTTTACACACTCCTTTTCTCTCTGTGGTCCCCTTAAGATCCGCCGCGTTTGCCGTGCGGTGCGACCTGTGTCGGAGGGAATGAGATCCTGGTGGTTGAGAGAGCCAGCGCTCTCAACACATCACTTTGGCTCGGACCTCTCCTAGACAGGGAGTACACTTTGGCCCGGGTGTACTAATGGGCTCCCCTTCTTGGGGCTGGTCAAGACAGGCAGTCCCCCTGCTGGCCATGTGAACCCCTGCAGTGCTCAGCTCTCTGTCCCCGGAGTTGAGCATGATCAGGGGGATAGGGTTTGGGGTTTTCTGTTTGTCGTATATCTCTCCCGAAGCCTGGAAGGGGTCAAGACTTGGTTTTTTGGCCCTGGCCCCTTAGTTGGACTCCAAGGTGGGTGGGTAAGGGAGGGATGAATTACAATAAACTAAATATGGCTTCTTTAAAAAATATCCCCCCAAAAGGAAGAGGAAGGCAGCACCCCCTGTTCAGGGGATTTCCGAAGGTGACAGTGATTCAGATACTGAGGTACGCCCAAAGGACAGGATTCTGGGCTTCCTGGCTCGTAATGGAAGGGACGGAGCAGGAAAGACCCCCCTTTTAGCTCTGAGCCCTTTTGCTAATCCAGAAAGGGGTTTCAGGGTTTAGCAGGAGACCCTCACCATCAAAAGATTGCGAAATGGCTCATTCCTCATTTATGAAAAACAAAAAAAAACAGTCTGAACAGCTCTGAAGGCAAATGAACTGTGGACAGGGAGATCAAGGTAAACTCCCCCACAAACGTTTTAAAATTCACGAAAGGCGTTCGCTCCGGGATTTACTGGGTCACAGAGGCAGAGCCCAATCGAGCTGGCGTCCCAGGGGGTGACGGAGTGCGCGGGTGCAGTAAAGAAGGTGCAGAAAGAGTGGCCACCAACACCCTCTTCTGACATTCTGGGAACCGGCTGGCTCCGGCACAAGTCGGCTACCTGAATGTCGGTTTTAGTGTATGTGCCACCCCGTTGAGGTGCTTTAGGTTTCCAGGGTTGGCCATGTCAGGGACCGCTGTTTCCGGCAGGAGGTGGTGGTATTTTTCTGCAAGGCAACCACGTGGCCGTGCAAAGATACGGCAAAAATTTTGCTAAAATGCGTGGCGACCATCCCTCCTCTTCACGAAACTGTCCTCTTGGATTCAGGGAAACTTCTATCCAACCCCTTGTCAAAAGGAAAAGAAGATCTCATTTTTGAAGCCCGGGAAACAGGTTGTGGGCATCAGCGCCGCAGCTTCTTCCTATCTTTGGCTGTAAAGAAATCCCACAGTTTCTACTAGGTCAGTCCCGCTGCCAACTGATGAATTGCCCTGTTATCGAAGACATTGCAAGTAAGACTGTCATTCTGGTGTAGCAGTCCCCCACCTTCCAACCCAAAAGTGCCGTGGAGGCAAAAATCCGCCCCCTCAGACGCCCGCACTACAACATCTGCTGCTGGGCAGATTAAAAAACCAGCCCCCCTACCTCAAACTCCTCTGTCCAGTGCCCGTGCGGGCAAAGGAGTTCAACCCAGTGTGGAGATGGTGGAGATAAGGAAGAAACCTCCACCGTCTCCCAAACCCAGACCTTCTTCACCTGTTGGCAAGTCCGCCAGCAGGTCTGAAGAACACAGTCCAGTGAAACTACAAAATAAATTCACTCCATTGGAAGCAGACGTTGAGGAGGAGATGACCTGATCTCTCTCCTTTTCGCCCTCTGCACCATGGATAGTACTATATTCCATTGGAATATCCGTGGTCTAAATTCCAACTTCGAGGAGCTGCAGCTTCTGTGTCAATCTATAAAACCTTCCGTCGTGGCTCTTCAAGAAACTCAAATTCAAAGCCAGAAGACCTTTACTCTTTCTGGCTTTAATATTCTTTCAAAACCTGCACAACCATCCACGTTGGGACTGTCGGGCGGTGTTGCCCTTCTCCTACATAAAACTTTGTTGTATAGTCCTGTTGCTCTGTCTCCTCCCTTCAGGCTGTAGCTGCGAGAGTCACTCTCCACAAGACTGTGACAATCTGTTCCCTTTATCTCCCACCTTCTGTCCCGGTTTGTCGTCAGGACCTTGTCAGTCTGATAGGGAACTTCCTCGACCTTTTTTGCTGTTGGGTGACTTTAACGGTCACAATCCTCTTGGGTAGTGCCGGTACGTCATCCAGAGGTCTGCTAATTGAGGATGTCCTTTCAGACTTGGATTTGTGTTGTCTGAACGACGGATCAGCAACTTACCTCCACTCTTCCACAGGTTCACTTTCGTGTTTAGATTTGTCGGTATTGTGACCCCTCGCTGGTCCTGGACTATGAGTGGTCTGTCCATGACGATCTGCACGGAAGTGACCATTTCCCTGTCCTTCTACAACCTGTATTAACTGAACATGTCTCTGTCTCTCAGCATCTCAATTATAAGAAAGCAAATGGGATCTATTTGCAGCCACTATTTCCAAGGAGTTCCAGGACACTGATTTTCTTCAGAGTCCGGACCCAGCAGAATCACTGACTAACACTATAATCAAATGTGCTAAAGCCTGTATTCCAGTGTCTTCCGATAAACTTCAAATGCCCCAAAACACCCTGGTTCGATTCAGAATGCCAACAAATTTCTAAAGTTAGAAAACGGGCTCAGCGTCAGGTTATACCAACGACCCTTCGGGTCCCAAACGCTCGAGCCCATCAGAAACTCCGTGCTAAATCAAGACACACTTTTAAAATCAGTAAACGTCGGTCTGGAGAAGCTTCTGCTCCAGGCTGACATCAAAAACTTCTAAGAAAAAAGTGTGGAACATCATAAGAAAATCAAAGGAAAGAAACCTGTCCCACTGTGAACCATCTCAAGTTTTCGGATTCTTTAATAACAGAGAAGAAAGCAGTTGCTAATCTGCTTGCTTAAAACCATTAAAAAGAATTCCTCCTCTTCTAATAAATCAGCCCTTTTGTCAAAAACAAAGCCCTAAAAGAAAAATCACCCTGCAACTTTTCGTCCGATAACATGGAAGACTACAATCTTCCTTTCACGTTAAACGAGCTGAAATCTCCCTTACTTTCTTGCAGCGATTCTCTCCAGGTATAGATGAAATCCATTATCAGCTGTTGAAACATCTTCCACTAAAAGGTCTGAACACACTGCTACAGGTCTACAACCATGTGGGGGACTACAGGTTTTTTTCCCCCCTCTTGCGGAAAGCCCCTCATATTCCCATCCCCAAACCTGGAAAAGATCTTTCTAACCCTTCAAACTACCGTCCATAGCTTTGACCAGCTGTGTCTGTAAACTGATGGAGAAAATGGTCAATGCTAGGCTCATGTGGAAACTCAAAAACCCGATGGCCTTTTTGGCGAAAGAACAGTGGGGTTTCCATAAACATCGGTCTCCAGTTGACCTTTTTGATTCGTCTGGAATCTACACTTGGGAATGCCTTTCTGAACAAACAGAAATGCTGTGGAAATTTTTTTTCCCGACGGAGAAGGCCTACGATACTACCTGGAAGTCGGGGTACTTCATGATCTCCACGATCGGGGTTTTCGAGGTCATCTTCCGCTTTTTATTCAAAATTTTTTGGCAGAACGACAGTTCAGGTCCGGGTTGGCACCACTCTCTTTTGATGTTCACGGCAGGAGTTGGGTGTTCCACAGGGGAGCATACTGTCTCCTGCCCCTTTAGCATAAAGTCAACAACATTGTGAATCAGTCAGCAGGGTTCAGACTGCTCATTGTTTGTGGATGTTTTCGCTGTCTACGCAACGGGAACCCTGTCCCCGAGTGTCCAGCGCAGGCTCCAGCTTTGCGTAGATAAAATCCATGGGTGGGGGGAAATGAAAACGGTTTCACCTTTTCTCCAACAAAGACGCAGGTATTCACTTCCATAATTTCCGTCAGTTTTTCCCAGATCCTGAACTTCAAGTAGGGAAATCTCCCATCCAGCTTTTAAAGAGGCCAAATTTCTGGGAGTCATTTTGACCAAAAACTTAACTTTCTCAGCCATATTAAAAAACCTCAAAACTGCTTGCCAGAAAGCACTGAATATCTGCGGGTCGTAGCGCACACTGACTGGGGCGCTGATAAGAAAAAATTTGCTGCAACCTCTACAGAGCCTTGGTCCGTTTCCAAATTGGAAATACGGTTGTGCTGTCTACGGCTCCGCCCAAAATCGTCTTACCTCAAACTCTTGGACCCTATCCACCATCAAGGGCTTCGTCTCTGTCTTGGAGCGTTCCGCACCACCCCTGTGTACAGCCTGTACGCAGAGGCGGGTGAACCTTCACTGTCCAACCCCCAGGCTGAAACTGTCTTTGAAATTTTTACATCAGACTGTTCTCAGAACCAGAAAAAACCTGCCTATGACCCGGTCTTTGATCCCCCGTTCCAAAGTAAGTTTGTGAACCCAAACCCCAAATGTATCCGCCGTTTGGTCTTCGTATGCAGCCTCACGTGCGGAATGCAGGTTCTAGACCTAGGTGTAGTAAACTGATTTTTCCAATTTTCCCCGGGTCAACCACCGTGGACCTTCTTCACGCCAGAGATTTTGTTTTGATCTTGCAGCTTTTCGCAAAAAGTCTACCAGCTCTCTGGCGTACAAGGCGTGTAAGCTGAGCTCTGTTTGAAATTCCCCTCCTGTCAAAAAATTTTTACTGACGGTTCCAAATCTGAAGATGGAGTGGCCTGTTTCAGCCTACTGCCCTGGGGCTCCTTCTCAGATACTGTTGGAAACATATTCATTCAGATGCTTTTTGTCTATTCTGCTGAAACTTACTGCTCTGGTTTTGGCTTTGAAGATAATCTCACATTCTTCAAGAGGGACTTTTGGTTCTGTCGGATTCGCTGTCAGCTTTGGAGGCATAGCTGGCCGGGAACCTTCAGCATCCAGAACCCTTTTACTTTTTTTTGAACTTTTTGTAAGTTGAAGGCGGCGGTTACAACATTACTCTTGCTTGGGTTCCTGGTCATGTTGGCATCGGCGGGAACGAAATGGTTGATGTTTAGCCAAGAACGCCACAAGAGAGAAACTGTCCAACACTTATATCCCCTGCTCAGATGTGAACCCAAAATTAAAGATTATGTGAGAGACCTCTGGCAGGGGGATTGGAACACACAGACGAATAACAAACTCTTTCAGATCCGTCCAAACCTTAAGGACTTCCTCCCATCTACGTCGGGTGGTCGTAAAAAAGGAAACAGTTCTGTGCCGGCTGCACACCGGCCATTCGTATTTTACCCATTCTTACCTTTTAAAGAGTGAAGAAGCTCCGTGGTGCATTCCATGTCATGCGCCACTCCACAATGAAACTTGTTCTTTTAGAGTGTTGGGACTTGCACGAGTGAGACACAAACATTTTACAGCGGAGTCCATGAAATCCTGTTCAGGGATGTCCGCCGACTGATCCCTTGAGTTTTGAGAGAAATTAACATTTTTCATCTGATTTAAGATTTTACAGAAGAAAGATTTTTAACAAAGTTTCTGGTGCGTTTGTAGACGATGTCATTTAACGAGAGTGTGAAAGTTTTTTTTTTATTTTTGTTTAATTTTTTTAATACTGGTGAGTGATTTTAACGTGGTGACGCCCTGAGTGGCCCCTGCGGTCGGCTGGCTATAAGCAACATTATCTTATCTTATCTCCTGCCTGAACTCACTCACACCCACACACAGATGGCCATGTGTTGTGGGCTCCTGAGCACGCCCACACACACACACACACACACACGCACACGCACACGCACACACACACCTGTCACATACACACACACACACACACACACACACACACACACACACACACACACACACACACACAACACACACACCACAAACACACACTATCTCTCATACACACAAACACACACACATACACACACACACACACACACACACACACACACACACACACACACACACACACACACACACACTATCTCTCTCTCTCTCACACACACACACAAACACACACACACACACACACACACACACACACTATCTCACACACACACACAACACACACACACACACACACACACACAACACACCACACACACACACACACACACTCTCTCTCTCTCTCTCTCTCTCTCTCTCTCTCTCTCTTCACTGACGCGCGCGCGCGCGCGCGCGCACGCACACACACACACACACACACACACACACACACAGACACACACACACACACACACACACTATCTCTCTCTCTCTCTCTCTCCTCTCTCTCTCTCTCTCTCTCTCACACACACACACACACACCTGTCACACACACACACACACACACCACACACACACACACACACACACACACACACACACACACACACACACACACACACCTGTCACACACACAACACACACACACACACACACACACACACACACACACACACACTATCTCTCTCTCTCTCTCTCTCACACACACACCACACCACACACACACACACACACACACACGCACACACATAACACACACACAACCTGTCACACACACACACACACACACACACACACTATCTCACACACACACACACACACACACACACACACACACACACACACACTCTCTCTCTGTCTCTCTCTCTCTCTCACTGACGCGCGCGCGACCACACACACACACACACACACACACACACACACACACACACACACACACACACACACACACACACTATCTCTCTCTCTCTCTCTCTCTCTCTCTCTCTCTCACACACACACACACACACACACACACACACACACACACACCTGTCACACACACACACACACACACACACACACACACACACACACACACACACACCTGTCACACACACACACCACACACACACACACACACCACCTGTCACACACACACACCTGTCACACACACACACACACACACACACACACACACACACACACACACACACACACACACACACACACACACACTGTCACACACACACACACACACACACACACACACACACAACACACACACACCACACAACACACACACACAACACTCAGCTTCAGGATCCCTTTGATCAGTACATGTATTATGTTACCTGACTTCCACACATCTCTCATCAGGTAAACACTGGGGGCTGCTCGCCTGAAAAGCTACCTTCCATGTTGACCACTCACACACAGGCATGCATGCATGCACACACATACACACACACACACACACACACACACACACACTGTGAGTTGATTTTAACGTGGTGACAGCCCTGATGTGCCCTTTGCGGTCGGCTGGGCTATAAGCAACATTATCTTATCTTATCTTACACACACACACACACACACACACACACACACACACACACCACACACACACCACAGTTTGTACATAAATCCATTTCAGCTGCTACCGGCAGTTGCGGTCCATAACTGTCAAAACATATATTATACATATATAAGCTACACACAAAAAGTTAAGGATCACTTTCACAACATTCATAACTGTCAAATAAAAAGTCAATGTGTGAATTTTGGGCCCAAAATTAATTCCATTCTTTAGTGATAACGATACACAACTGCCTTCAATCTCGAGCAATGTTTGGTGTGTACATTTGATTAAGTGGGTACGTATCCAAATTTGTTTTCCCAAAGTCATTGAATCACAAGACAGGGCATACTGATGCTCCCAAAAGCTCAGTAATGCATGTAACTACCATGGCTGTTTCTGGCTCTCGACGCAGCGAGTCCTCATCGAGTTGACCAGGTTGGTGAAGATCCTCTGTGGAACCCGCCTGCCACTCAGCCTGCAGCATCTGGTAGAGGTGTTGGGCATCCCTGGGAGGGGGTGGCTCCTCACTTTGCGATCCAGCTCATCCCAGAGGTTCTCAATCGGGTTGAGATCGGGACTGCATGCTGGCCACTCCATTCTGTTGACTCCAGACTGCTGCAGGAAGTCGTTGACCACCCTTGCCCTGTTGGGGCGAGCGTTGTCATCCTGGTAGACAGCCCTCGGCCCCATCTGCTGCAGTGTAGGCACAGCCAGCGGTCGAAGGATCTCATCCCGGTATCAGATGCCAGTCAGGTTACCCTGTACATGATACAAGGGTGTTCTGTGGTGAAGGCTGAAGGCCCCCAGACCATTACAGAACCTCCACCAAAGGCCACCTTTTCTTGGACAGTGGCGTCAATAAAGCGTTGCCCTGGGCGCCTCCAGACCCTCAGTCGGCCATCGTTGTGGTGAAGGGTGAAGCGTGATTCATCACTGAACAGGACCTGGGACCATTGCTGACGTGTCCACCTCACGTGATGTGCGCAGAAGGCGCAGAGTGCTGCCCTATGGGCTGGAGTTAAGCGTGGCCGTACTGCTGGGCGACGAGAACGGAGATTAAACCCATGTATGCGGCTCCGTATGGTCTGCTGGCTGATGTTGATGTTAGTAGCCACCCTGAACTGCCTTTGAATGATGCTGGAAGAGGCTGTTCTTGTCTGCAGGGCTTGTTCGTTCAATGAGACGATCGTCACGTGGGGTTGTCTTCTTCGGTCGACCAGATCTGCGTCTTTCATGGACAATCCCAGTGGCTGTGAAGCATTGAATCAGTCGGACAATGACCGAGATGGACACATGAAGTCACCTGGCCACTTCTCGCTGGGAACACCATCTTGGAACCCTGCAACAGCTCGTCCCCTATCCAACTCGCTTAATTTTCGTCGTGGAGGCATTGTCAGATCAGGCCTACTACTGGTGGAATGTCTTCTTATAAAGCCAAGCATCCACACATAAACAGCAGTGCTTGCACGTGCATAATGGTTTTTCCCATCTGGCAAGTGCAATGTGTTCAGGCAGAATGGTCCAAAACAAGGTCATTTTTTCGCAAGTTTCCGCTTTTCCGTTTGCGGCCCAGCTCAGTAGCAGAGAATCCCGTGCATTTTTCGCACTAACACAACATCGCCCACTTACAGCTGAACAAGAACTCATGACAATTGGCTGGACTAAGAAATAAATAACAGTAGCGAACTGAGTATATTACGCACCTGTTTTCACATACTGATCCTGAACTTTTGTGCGTAGTATATATTATAATGTGACATGGCAATATTATAGGTTCCACTGATCAAAAGAAGTTGATTAGCAGTAGCAGTAGCAGTGGTAGGGAATGGCTTCCCCATAGCCTCGGCCTAGTGGCCTGTAAAAACAGCCCCCCAAGAATCAATCAGCTTTAATTGAAACTGGGGCCTGGTCACATTTTACATCAATCATAAATGCCAGAGGCATAAACAAAGTTCTTCACATCTTGTAAGTGTGTCTAGGAACTGTTAATGTCTTGTGTGGATTTGATTTCAGCATTAAGTTTGTTCCACTAATCAGCATGCCTACGAGAAAAAAATTTTTTGTGAGACTGACAGTGTTTTGTGTAAAATCATACCTTCTGAATTTCTTGTGTTATTAAAGTTTGAAATAGGAAATAAAGATGATCCAGTTTAATGTCATCAAGTACATTAGAAATCTGGTAGGTTTGGTTGAGGTCTCCGGTGGTCCTGCTTCCTTTCAGAGTGGAGACGCAGGAATTTTAAGCGTCCTTGATAGGACAAATTTTGGCATTCCGTTAAAATTCTCTTAGCACATCTTTGCACCCTTTCTATTTGTACTGACTGCCATTTCCAAGTGGGCAACATGTTATATGATTGGCATGTTCTAAGTAAGGTCTGACAACAGATTTAGATTTTGTCTAAATAATGACAAACTTCTCCAGCATGTGGTGTGTCTGACTTATTTCTCTTAGGATATGGAGGATCAAAGACAATGTCTTGTCAGAAGTCACACCCTGATCCTTTTCCTCCACATGAGCATTTATTTGGTGAGAAATTATCATTCCATTTCATGACATATTCGTATTCCTGATAGTTTATACAAAAACATCGCAGATGACACATTGAAATATAAATTTCAGGTGTTTGACCGGTCTGTTAGAATACAATATATTACGTGCATGATCTACACACCATTGAACATGTGGTAACTTTTTCTTCTTTTTTATGTTTTTGTTTTTTGTTTTGTTTTGACAATTTACATGCAGATTACCAGGTCAGAGTTTATCCTTGTCAGCTCTTGGTGGGCAGAAGTGCCTCCACCAGGCAGGTGCGGAACTCGGGCACCAGTTTTTAAAGCAAACCATTTTGCCATTTCATATTGCCTAGTTTTGTTGCCCCTCCTCGGTTTTCTCTTGTTTTTCAGCCTCAGAGCTTGGTTCGAAGAGACCTCACAATCATGTAAACCTTCTGGTCAGTCATAAATATGCGTTAGTTCATTTCAAGAACTTTCCTGACAGTCTGTCAGATTGGACAGTCCCCCTCAACATTCAGGTCCTGGTTCCCCCTTCTCCTCCCAACCAGCCAGACAGGCCCATCAGATCCTCCTCCTCCTCCAGTGCCACCAACTTTGGGATCAAAGCTCTGGCAGCTTCCAGATCTGTTTTCTTTTTTCCCCACCCAGTTCTTTTTTCTTTTCTTCACTTCCACCTTCGTCTTCATCCTTCCAACTTCCTGTCCACATCTTCCATTTTTTTTCTTCCATATTATTTTTCTTTCTCCCAGCCTTTCCAACCTGGTGCTGAGTGAGTGAACCAGTGGGAATGAATCCAGGAGTTTGTCCAAATTAGTATCTTGTTTGGACCCCAGGTGCATTGTTTTACCTCAAACTCTTGGACCCTATCCACCATCAAGGGCTTCGTCTCTGTCTTGGAGCGTTCCGCACCACCCTGTGTACAGCCTGTACGCAGAGGCGGGTGAACCTTCACTGTCCAACCGCAGGCTGAAACTGTCTTTGAATTATTATATCCGACTGTTCTCAGAACCAGAAAACCCTGCCTATGACTGTGTCTTTGACCCTCCGTTCCAAAGTAAGTTTGAAAACAACCCTAAATGTATTCCGCGTTTGGTCTTCGTATGCAGCCTCCCGTGCGGAATGCAGGTCTAGACCTAGGAGTTGTGTCCGGTTTTTCCAAGTTTCCGGATCACCTCCGTGGACCTTTTTTACACCAGAGATTCGTTTTGATCTTGCAGCTTTTCGCAAAGAGTCTACCAGCTATCTGGCGTACAAGGCATTGTATGCTGAGCTCTGTTCGAAATTCCCATCCTGTCAAAAAGTTTTCACTGACGGTTCCAAGTCTGAAGATGGAGTGGCCTGTGCAGCCTACTGCCCTGGGGCTCCTTCTCAGATATTGTTGGAACATATACATTCAGATGCTTCTGTCTATTCCGCTGAAACTACCGCTCTGGTTCTGGCTTTGAAGATAATCTCACAATCTTCGAAGAGCGACTTTCTGGTTCTGTCGGATTCGCTGTCAGCTTTGGAGGCCATAGCTGGCCGCAACCTTCAGCATCCAGAACTTTTACATTTTTTTGAACTTTTTAGCACGTTGAAAGCGGACGGTTACAACATCACTCTTGCTTGGGTTCCTGGTCATGTGGCATTGGCGGGAACGAAATGGTTGATCGTTTAGCCAAGAACGCCACAAGAGAGAAACTGTCCAACATTTATATCCCCAGCTCAGATGTGAACCCAAAATTAACGATTATGTGAGAGACCTCTGGCAGGAGGATTGGAACACACAGACGAATAACAAACTCTTTCAGATCCGTCCAAACCTTAAGGACTTCCTCCCATCTACGTCGGGGAGGTCGTAAAGAAGAAACGGATCTGTGCCGGCTGCACACCGGCCATTCATATTTTACCATTCTTACCTTTAAAAGAGTGAAGAAGCTCCGTGGTGGCATTCCATGTCATGCGCCACTCACAATGAAACATGTTCTTTTAGAGTGTTGGGACTTGCACGATGTGAGACACAAACATTTTACAGCGGAGTCCATGAAGATCCTGTTCAGGGATGTCCCGCCCGACGTGATCCTTGAGTTTTGAAAGAGAAATCGGAAAAGAAATGAGGAGGAACAGTATACAATAAACAGGATTGCTAGGGGATGTGTGTGCTCCCATAAGGAAAGCTAACACAGAATAACTTTTATTCCATGACGGGCACTGGCCGTCTAAACGTGGATAATGTCCAGACAAATACATAGACAAACAATCTAAGATGGGGAAAAACAAGCGCAGCCAACAACTGAACGGTCTTTATAGTAATGTCCCTGGCAAGAATGGAATGAAGGCGGGGAGTGGGATGGAAGAGGGCGGGCGAAAGGCCTCGTAGCAGCAATACAAAATACTGCCGTGCAAAAGATTGCGATGGTTCCCGTATGCAGCTAAGTGAAGAGTTTTTTCAGATTGTAACTGGTGGCTTGTTCTTTTGTAATAAAGAATTCATGTTCCCATTTTTCTCCAGCTTCAAACGCCCCCCTCCCGCCGGTAGCCAAATAGTTGCCTGACATTCTAGAAAGACAGTTCATTTTTGGCCTGCGCTTGTTTTTCCTCCACGATTAGATTGTTTTGTCTATGGATTTGTCTGACTTTATTCAATGTTTAAAAGCGTGTGCCAGGCTTGTATAAATGGGAGTCGGTGTTAGCGGCCTTAGGGAGCAAAACATACCATGGGGGTGGTGGGGGGGGGGGGGGGGGGGGGGGGGGGGGGGGGGGGGGGGAACTCTTGTTGGACGGGGGGTGGGGGGAAAGAAGGGTAACATTTTCATCTGAGGGAAAGATTGACGGGATAAAGATGGTTGATCGAAGTTTTCGGGGTACGGGGCTAGACGAGGTCATTTTCTGAGATGTATGAAAGTTTTTTTTTTTTTTTTTTTTTCTCCAATGACGGGTGAGTTGATTGTTAACGTGGGTGACTGCCGTGTGGGGCCACGTGTGTCGCGGGGCGAGGAAGCAACATGATCTTATCTTATCTTATCCTAGGTGCATTGGGTGTTTGTGTTGTTTCCTGGAATAGCTAGTTTTTGGGAGTGACAGAAATGGTCAAGAGTATGTCATTATGGCCACCACCAAAAATGCAGTTAGTTCTTTTCCTCTAGAGAGAGAGAGAGAGAGAGAGAGAGAGAGAGAGAGAGAGAGAAGCAGACAGACAGACAGACAGAGATGACTGATGTCGTGATGTATACAAACAAGCAACTGGGTATAATGAAGTTTGAGGGCCTCAGGGGTGAGGGGGGATGGCGATGTACTGCCAGGTCTGTAGCATGTTGGGCCCGAACTCTCCACCTCCACCTCCACCACGGCCCTCTCTCTCCCCCCGTCCCCCCTCCCACAGACCCCATTCATGGGCGGTGGGTTTCACTCCTCAAATCAGTTTTTCGTCTATTCTGGAGCAAAGAGCGAAGAGAGTAAGGTGAAGTGTAAGCTCAAATCTTGGTTTTCTGTGTACCTAAGGGGGTTGGGTTGGTGTGTCTTGGGACTTCTCCGCTCCTCCACGGTTATTAGTGAAAGCCTGGGGCATCTGGGTGGACGCTATTTCGGCTGGTTGGTCGGCCCTTTGTTCGGCCCTCAAGTAATTTGGGTTTGGGTCGTGACCTCCGGAAAGGCCTTAATGCCCCACAAGTTCTGTCTCGTCTTTCGCTCCTGCTCTCTCTCTCCTCTCTCTCTGCCGCGCTCTCGCTCTCTCTCTCTCCTCTCTCTCGCTCGCTACCTCTCAACACACACACCTACACACACACACAAACACATCAACTCACACACATGACACACACACACACCACCACACACATACACACATTCTCAGGTATTCACACACATAGATACTACAGCATACACACATAACCAAACATCAACAAACGATATGCATGCTTCGATGTCACACATGCACGAAGGCTGAAACACACACACTCACTAACGCACACCCACGCGCGCACATGCAGGGTGTGCAACGCTCACACACACGTCACCACTCACACTCTCACCACACATAACACACACACACCACACACACACTCACACATCACACACACACACATACACACACAGCCACACACACGAAGTATCATGCTTGGCATTAGTAGTGGGGATGAAACAGGGGTAGCTATTTATTACATACACACTGGGTGGATTGTGGGTTTACACAGGAGTCGCAACAGTAGTACTCACACCAAAGTATATACACCCACCTTGCAAACACCTCATGCGCACAGCACACACATACACACACACACACACACTCACTATGAAAGAGCTGTCAACTCGACTGTTTCACCGTTGTTCCCAAATGGAAACCAAACCTAAGCAAATGATGAACCACAAACTATACTGAACATGAACATAAACGACCCTCCATATCTGGAAATGAGGGTGGTAAATTCTCATTTGGGAAAATCAATAAGAAGGATCATCTGTCAAAGTGTGTACAGGAGCTCAGTGTTAGATGAACCTTAGAACAGAGCAGCGTGTATAATACCAAAATTAAAAGTAGAGAAATGAGATCATCTGGGCATACACTTGTCAATTTGTGACCTGCAGAAGTAGGTGCGATGTATGGCCCTAAAGTATGTTTTAATAGTCGGCCATAGAAAAGGGTGCCACTTTTGTAAGGTCAGTGTCTCAATGTCAGCGCTTTTCTGCAGGACAGTCTGTTAATTGCCAAAGATTCGTTGTAAGACAAGGACAGAAATCAATTGACGTGACACAGCTTCCTAGCAATGAAAGAATAAAGGTGACGTGCTGTGGGTGCCCTCACAGTGGGGAAGCTCATCTAATTGAATGTTGATCAAGCTGCCCGGAGAGCAGCTCGAAATATGAGCACGACGCACTGAGCATTCCGTTAACCATATCAATAGTGAGACTTTGATCAATAAAGCATCCTTTAACATTTCAAAAAGGTATTGAGGACACAGATAGTCAATATTGGCTCAAGGGTAGTCAACCAAATCTGACATGCACAGACCCAAACTAAATTGAGACAAATTCAAAAGGCGAATCGAGAGAGTAGTAACCTAATTCATAGGATGGCGTTTGAATTTACTGTCGAACCAAATACAGCATATATTGAATGCTATTGGGGAAATTCGTAGGTAGGCAACCTAGTACAGATTGTTGCCAAAGCAAAGAAAATACAGGGCACAAGGCGGGTATGGAGATGGCACATATAGATCGACACCACTGACATTACCTTACATGTTAAATTAAATTGTTGCTGGGCGGATGCGTGAGGCCCAGGGTATTAGCAGGCCAGTAGAATGTATCTGAATCTGTCAACCCAAACCCTTCTTAATTTTTAAAAAAAAAACAAAAAAAAACGCACGCGCTGCGCACGCCGCACACACTCACACCACAACACACAACACACACACACAACACACACACAAGCCCACGCACACACTCAACACACAACACACGCACTCACCAACCACGCACACACACGCACGCACGCACGCACGCATCGCACGCACGACGCACACACCACACACACACACACACACACTCACACTTACGTACTCACACAGACACACGTACCACACACATGCATAGGTACGCGCGTACACACACACCACCCACACACACACACACACACACACACACACACACAAAACACACCAACACACACACAAGAGAGAGGAGGCCTGCCCCGGATTACTAAAAGCAGGATCGAACAGCGCGACCCAGGGTATAGAGAGGGTTACTGGTCGTAAGATTTTTATACGGCATTTGAAGATGAGTGTATTTCTCCCAGGGGGGGTGCTGCAAGAAGGTGGGTTGGGGTGTATCAACAGTTGAATGAGGCGTCCAGCCTAACCTTTGGTTGGTGGCGTGCAGGTTGGCAGGGTGGGCTACTGAACCGCGACCATGTGGAGCGCACACTTCAACTGAATAGGCCACGGGATCGATCACGGCCGTAAGCCTGTACGGTTAGCAGTCATCAAGCGTAGGCTTCATATCTTGTTAATTTGATTGTCATTTGTGTTGAAGGATTAAGGTATTTCTTTGGCATGTTTTAATGTTTGCTATGGTTGTTGTTTTGCCTAGGTCGTATCGGGAAACTCAGCCAATGCGTAATATAAGTCGAACGGAGGGACACGGAGAGTGTCGTCATTGGGGTTGGACATCATTGGGACTTTGGAAGTTGCAAACTGGAAAGAACAATCCATACCTATGGTGACTACTCCTGTAAACTCCCTGAAAGCAAGTTCAACTGAATTACGGAAAGCATCTGTCGACCAAAAGTTGGGGAACAAAAGAAAAGCATAATGTGTAGGATTATAGTGTCTGTGAGGGCTCTCTGCTCCTGCGACATCTATATCCGGCATACCACAAAGCAATAGAGTCCGGATTGGTGAATTGTGTCGGTCAAAAAGGGAAGAGATGAAGTTTTTAAAATATTCAGTGCAAAAATGAAAGACAAGGGTAGAGCTGATGCTGACACAAAGCTTTGCTGGTTTAGCTGTTGACACTACTAAGCCCCAAGTGAAAAACAGTTGGGTTGTTTTCCAAGGACTGGAGGAAGTTGGTCTGTCCTTCGTGCCAAGTATTTGTTAGCGGGGTCCGAAAATCGGTGCTTAAAAACGGAAAAAAGGGACAAGAAATGACGGCAAACGGCAAGCACTGCCAAAAAACTGAGTATTGACAATGGGGGGTAGGAAGATACTCCCATTAAATGGGGTGCCCAATTAAAAGTGTACGGTTTGTCAGGCGTCGGCATCACCCAAGAAAACACTGTGTAAGTAAAGGACAGAGATGTACAAGATGGTCAGTCATCACACCCCCGTGAGAACTGTTACCGGGGCAGAGTCGGTGTGAACTGCATAGTGAACCACTCATTCAGCTATTCATGATGTCCTTGCGAAAAACGATGGCCAAAGAAGTTAATGTTGAAAAATCAAGAACTATAGTTCGTGGCAAGAGGCTATTCGTCAAGCAAAGCGGAAGCTAAACAGAAAGAGTCAGTTAATCAAAATCATTCTTATGCGGACGTTGTAAAGGAAGCTTGTAATATGATTGCTAATCTACACAATCTGCTGAAAAGTTCTTTCCGTTTCAACTCAAAACGGAAGGCGATTATGAAAAGTCCAGTTCACTGTCCCCTGAAGACCCAACACGGGATCAACATAGTGTCCAGCAGTCAATCTCCCTCTATTAATTCATCTGTTGGTCACTTGCGCCCATCAGTCCATCTCCCTCCATGAAGGCCTCTGCTGACAAAATCCGACCCAGCAGTCAATTCCCTCTTAGAAGTCATCCGCAGGTCATCAAGCGACCACAGTCAGCTCCCGCCGAAGAAATCACTGCTGGTCAACATGGCGAACCACACGCATCGACCCTCCAGAAAGTCATCTGCGGTCACATGGCGTCACACTCATCTCCCTCCAAGAAATCATCCGCGGGCCAACAGGCGACCAGCATATCTCCGCTTCAAGAAGTCCATAGCCGCTGGTCAATATGGCGACCACACCATCGCCCTCAAGAAGTCAAGCCGCTGGTCAACATGGCGAACCAGCACTCCATCTCCTTCTAGAAGTCATCCACTGGGCAACATGCGTTCCAGCACTCAATCTCCCTTGCAAGAAGGCAATCCGCTGGCAACATGGCGACCACATGCAGCGTCCCAGACTCATCAGGGGGGTCAACATGGAAGCATGCAGCAGTCCCATCTTCCGGAAGTCATCCAAGGGCTACAGGGCGACCAGCAGGCATCGCCTGGCAGAAGGCAGTCAAACCCTAATAAAATAGTGGGCCAGCAAGCATCTCTCTGCTGAGGCCTACGGATTTAAAAAAAAAACAGCGCAACATCTGCCATTTTCCGCCCGGCGGCTTTTTGTGTTCAGAATCGGGCCCCCATTCATAAAGTGTGTGAAGCTGTTTGCAGTAGGAGGTCATTGTGAGGGCCTGTCATCCCCAAATCTTACATACAAGAGTCAAGATAGTCAGTTACCTATCCATGATCAGCCCCAGTGAAAACAAATCGCCAAAGCATCACCCCCACCCCCCACACCCACCCCCACCCCCCTGTTCGCTGGGTAACGTCTGCTTGTAGCAGTGTGAGGGATTCTTTTATTGTACTGCGTCTCCTAGTATGTTACCTTATCCACCATTAAATTAAGTGAACATAGACGACAGGAAGAAAAAGAACTACACAGGTGATAATTTGTCGTCTACAATGAACGCACTGTCCGTGTCAACTATTAATTAGAATTTGTGTAGGCATCTTGCGAGGATATTTCATCAGGACTTCTCCTTCAGTCCCTAAATGTCACTCATCAGAAGTTCCAAAAGTACAAGGTTATTACTATCCCCCGGTTTTCATAATAAGCAAAGAATCTGATAAAGTGAGGACAGCAAGCTATGTACATGTGGTTTAAGATTACACTGACGGTAGTCTCTTTCGTTTACAAAAGAGACGGGTTAAGGTGGCGCATCCGAAGAAAACGGAAATTCAGACAATCAAATTTTACATTTGGCAGCGGGTCTGCCCCTAAGGGCCCCTGTAGGGCAAAAATACAAATTGGTTACGGGCGTCTAAACGTTCTAAAGAAATATGGAGTCATTGGTGGCGATGCAATTCTCATCTCCTTCTGGGAGACAGGTGTCAAATAGTTTCTCACCCTGCTTTGCTGGAAACTGTGGTGGAGGCTTCGTGAGAGTTGGCGTAAAACGACGGGAGAACGACGCCATGAGCGCAGACAGATCTCATCATAGAGCATCGCGCTGGAGCTGACCTTTGACACTACACCTGCTGATGCAGGAATAACAGAAGGGGAAATCAGCCATTGACCCACGAGGTAGGATGACCATGGGGCGCAGATACTTTATCTTGTAAAAGAAACCTGGAACAGCGCTGAGAGTAGTAAGGGGTGGTGATGTATACCCAAATTGAAGTACCATAAAGAGAGCACAGTGGAAACTTTCAAAAGAACCTCACGGAGAAGCTGAGTGGGAGTATTTGTGAGGATTGAATCAGCGGGGTGATATCTTGCAGAAAGCAGGTCTTGGAGGCTGCAGTTTTAGCTAGTCCCAAAAAAAAATAAAGGGAAAAAAATAAAAACCAAAATGGTGTGAAACAGCGCCCAGGGAAGGTCGGGTGGATTCAGGCGGGAGAGAGGCCGGGATAGCAAAAACAGTATCGTCTCGGAATTGCTAAAATGTAGAAAAGTTCCTGGGCAAAGAGAAAGATGCAGCTCATAAAGAAATGTGCAGGACAAAATAAAAGCAAACAGATTAAGCGGCAAGCAAAAAGACAATACTGGGCACAGGTCCTGGCGAAAGGAGATCTGTCGGGAAAGACGGTGAAAAAAGGTGTGGGATAAGGTGAAAGAAGGAAATCGGGCAGGTAAACGCCAAGATTACCCAAGTCATAATCAACAATAAAATGGTCGTCCGCCCAAAGAAAAGGCTGAGGAATTTGCATCGATGTAAGGTAAAACTTGTTTAGGGAATGTGTGCCTAAGAGCACAAGTGCGGTGTGATGGTAGAAAAAAATACTGAGATCTATAGAGAGCCTTACCAAACAACAACAGTACTATAAATGTAGCAATATCTTTACAGGAATCAGGATGCTGTCCGGCGTTGGGAAGAAAAAGGTTGCGGGGGGGTGGGAGGGGAGTCTTACACTAGTTAAACCATTTAACCAGAAAACTGGATAGTCATTGTTCATTAATGATGGAACAAATGGGGGGAATGGTGACAAATGCCCGATAGATGAAGACGTCTATTGTGACGCCGAGGCTAATGCAGGCAAGCCCGGTCTAGACGTCTACTATAGACCCCAGTTCAGTCACGGTCTCATACTGAAAAGTCCATGAAAAAATAATAAATGTTAGAATGGCCGATGACTGTGATAAAAATGAGGTATTTTCCTCACTTCAAGCTGGAGGTTAGATAAAGGAACGAAGGGTCAATTGAGCACCGACACGACGAACGACTCAATGGAAGAAACTGTTTGCTAAACGTAAAAGGGTCCGTGGCTTCCTTCTGGGATCTTACGAAAGCGTAACGTTAGATGGCACACCGATTATTATATAAAATTAAAAACAAATTGGGCGTTCGTGGTCACACGCCCTACAATTATTTGATATCATTTTTAAGGGGGAGACGACATAATGACCAGAGTTGGTGTGACTTAGCATCCTCATGAGCTAGAAATATGGGAATTCCACAAGGGATCAGAATCACCCAATTGTTATTCAAGGTAATGCTATATACGATATACATGTTTCAGATATACCAAGGTAAGCTCATATGCGGAAGGACAGTGCAATAGGGATTAATGTATCTTGGAAAAGAAAAGAAACAAATGTTACGTCACATAATAATATTCAGAAAGCGCGGTCAGCACGACTGGTGAAATTAAATAGGGCATGTGAAGGGCTGTCAAGCTCGGGTGAAAAGACTCATTGGTTCTCTTAACAAGATATAACCAAGTATCACCTGCCATAATCGTTCTTCTTTCTGGGAGGACGGGAAATGGTTGATAAACTGGAAGTAAAAAGTTTTTTAAGGTGTCCTAATGACACCAAAACTAAACTGGAAAAAACTGAGGGACTCATTGGTACGAAAGCAGTTAAAAGTTTGGAATTTGTCTAAAAATTGTCAGTCATTCTCCATGGACTGGAGCCTAAATTGTTGTTGCATTTAGCAACCAGTCTTGTACGAGCAGATTGACTTACGGACAGGAAGTATTCGTTTTAGGCTTCGCGAACCGCATGAAAGAAACTTCAAAGAAGTGACAATTAAAGCTGTAAAGTTGGGCCCGGGGGGACTGGGCATACTAATTCCTCTGAAGCTTATAAGATAGCAGGCCTTTTGCAACTTGATGAAGAAAGGAAAATAAGTTCGGTAAAAGATGTAGTGAGACGGATTGCGGTGACGACCTTGAAGAAGTGTAGAATACACGTCCGACTTGATTTCCGAAAAATGCACAGAAAAATTCTAGTTAGAGACCTTCGGTCTTAGTTTCAGACGTTTTAATTCATCATAGATTGACCCACAGGAGGTAGCGCCTCGCGTACTGGGGCCGCCGGACCACCCCCGTGGGAACTATCGGAAGTAACATTAACATTTTTTCTCGGATGCTAAATAAAGCGAGTGCGGCCGCATGTGTTAGCAGCATCTATCAAAATTGAAATGGAAGAAAAGTTACTAACTATTTGAACTAGTAGAACACGGACGCGCCAGTTCTTGAATGATGTAGTGCGGATCTGGCTGTGTAAGTCCATCCAGATTTCAAAGCTGAAAAATCATATAGTTAGGTAAGGGTCATTCCATATTTACACTGAACTAGTTGCTGGCCTGATGGCATTAAATTTGTTAATTTCCTTGCCAGGCTATTATTTAAATAGCCTATTTTGTTTGATTCAACAGTCAGTATTATTAAATGTGTATTGGTTTGAAAATACACAAAGAGAGGAATTAATGATGGGAGATTAAGTAAAGTTGCAGCTGTCGTACATGAATGAGTACGAAAATTTGGGTTGTATTTTCGTGGTGCCAGCGCACACCTCCTTCGTTTTTAAGAACAAGCAGATAGAGCAGCAAAATAGGGACATAGAATATATTGGTAGTATTAAGGTTGATTGTCCTTTTGCAGACTAGAAAGGAGGCATTAAATCGAGAGGATTCTGGAGCAATACAGTTCCTCATCAAAACTTCGCACAAACGCTGCAAACTGGTGTCGTTTAGCCGACCGGTTTCTGGAGCCTGACTTAGACGTGTATGGTATCCCTACGAAACCAAGTATTGCCAGACTGGAATGCGATGTCGTGGGGATGCGGTCAGGGCATCTTGGGAGGTTTTGAGGGGAAACGATCGATACCCTTTTGAAGGGTGTTATAACCAAGGCTGACACGGGCAATGTGAATGTGTTTTGACTTTTTATGAGATCGTGGCCAGTGGTTTCTTCTCTTGTTAAATTAACGAGTAAACCTTTTGGGAAGTCCATTAAGGAACATTTTATAATCAGATCGTAAGGGTAGATTATTTTTGTGAGGTGTGATCGATGTTTGTCATAGGTACTGTCCGACAATGCATCGATCCCTTTAATTGGTTGGGCCAGTAACCACATCGGCCGCTGTTCTGTTTTGATATAGTCCTAAAAGGGGA
Organism: Conus ventricosus; assembly: GCA_018398815.1. Taxonomy (NCBI): domain Eukaryota; kingdom Metazoa; phylum Mollusca; class Gastropoda; order Neogastropoda; family Conidae; genus Conus; species Conus ventricosus. Next base: position 6,783,876 of record CM031609.1, on the reverse strand, counting down.
AATACTGAGTTGATTTAGACGTCTGCAAGCAATCCTATTGGGTGACGAGACTAAAACATAGTCCGTCACACCAATCACACACACACACACACCTCACACACACACACTCACACACACACACTACACAGCATTAACACATAGCTTCGCAATCACGTAAGTGGGAAGACGGTTAAATGGAAGAACAACAACTACACATCTCACACACACACACACACACACACACACACACACACGTTCTCTCTCTCCTCTTTTTCTCATCGCAAACGTTCTACCTGTCCCCAGTGATAGTGCCTTAATTTCTAAAGTTTTGCTCACACGCTTGATCGCCGCCAAGTTTCCCATCCAACACACCTTTCACTCACTACACATTGAAAACAATGGGGACATTTTGAAAGTATGGTGGCATGTTTTTTTGCTGTTGTATAACCGCACCATCGTAATAAAAAGTGACCATTGTCAAGTGGCTTTGTTCTAAGCTGGCTGTTCACTTTCAGCACATCAAGGCCGGGATCGCCTCCGGCTGCCCAGGTCAGTGGCTCTCGCGCAGCACAGGACACTGCCCGGCCCCACGGGGACTGAATGAACTTGCCCGGAGGGTTGGGGGGGCAACGGTAGGGAAGTGGGGGGGGGTGGGGGGGGGGGGGGGGGGGGGGGGGGGGGGGGGGGGGGAGGGGGGGGGGGGGGGGGGGGGGGGGGGGGGGAAAGGGTATGGTTGTCAGAGGGTGGTCTTCCTGGGAGAAGGAGGTGGGTCGTGTTGACAGGGGGCAGTCCCAGGATGGTTTGGGGAAAGCACGCCCTCATCCTGGAAATTTTTGGTTGTATGACGTGTATCCATCTTCTCCCTGAAAGCCGAACCAGATACTGCTCGGGGGGCCTGGGAAAGATCCATCTGTGACAGGAATTGTTTCATGTGTGAGTTCAGTGTGGGAAGATGAGGTACGTTAGGTGCAGCAGTATGAGATGGTGGTGACTCACTCAATGTGTACGTGGTATGTATTTGCTCCGCAGTGGTGTCTATGTAGGGCCGTTATTCTCTGGCTTGGCGGGATGTATGTTTTAGGGGAAAGGTAATAGCAACCAACATCAGCCGTGGAGTTATGTAACGTGAATCGCTTCCTACAGGAGCAAGAATTGCCTCACTTTGTTGACTTTATTCCTGAACTTCTTCCTGTCTCAGGGCCAAGTGGGGGTTGATGATTTATTTATTATTTCTGTTTACGTTGTTGTGGTGCGTCCGAAAGGGCAAACGGCCCGGGGGGGTGGGGGGGGGGGGGGGGGCCGACAGACGGCGCAAGAGAGTGGCTTGTTGGGACAGATGAGGAGACAATGCTGACATGGTGTGGACACGGGCATGTTACAACCGATTTTGTGTGTGAAAGCAGAAACTAGGAGGTGGTGGAATGCAGTACTGGCGGGGGAAGGAAAGACTGGGGAACCAGGGGTGTAGTTGGTGGGTGGGGTGGGGGGGGGGGGGGGGGGGGGGGGGGGGGAGGGGGGGGGGGGGGGGGGGGGGGGGGGGGGGGGGGGGGGGGGGGGGGGGGGGGGGGGGGGGGGGGGGGGGGGGGGGGGGGGGGTGAGGGAGGTAGAAAAGGTAGAAGCCTAGAAAGGGGCGGCGTGGCCCAGGGGAGGAGATATTAAAGACCCGTTCGCAGGGACGAATCTGCATGATGTAAGAGTGTTAGGGTCCTGGTCATGAAGAACAGAACCCAGTCACGCCAAGGAAAAAGGCTTTTCTCTGTAGTGAGACCTGTATGGTCACAACGTTCCTTGGTCGGCTGTAGCTTAAGGGGGTGAAAGAGGTGCAGGATAGCCTGTTTGAAGTTGCCGGGCTGGACCCATGTTCTGTTTCTGCGCTCAACGTAGAGCAGTGGGCGAACAGATGGGGTTGTGATAACTTGGTCTTAAGGGGGGGGAGTTAAGTTGTGGCGTACAGGTGCGTTGGCATATGGTCTGGGGTGGGTGGGGGGTGTGTGTTGTGTTGAAACTGTCAGTGCATGGTGAGTGTGTGCGAATGTGTCCGCTGGGAGGGGGGGGGTGGAGTTGAACGATAACTGGGAACGTCATTGTGTTTGCACCCCAATACATATATGTTGTCACTCTGTGTGGTGCGTGCGTGTGCGCGGAGGTCATTGCATGGTCACACCAACGGTTGAGGTGGCCTTGAAACATACTGTCAGCCGTGAAATATTGATCCAGAATTGAGTGTCCCACTTTACAGTCCCCACCCCCTCATTTTGCTGGTGGATGATGTGGCGGCATCGAGCGGTAGTGTTCAACGTGACAACAGTTCAATTGCGAGCATCATGGCTCTGTGAGTGTGTGATTAAAACTGAATGTTTTGTTCAGAGCCGTGAACAATACAGACATGTTTTCTGTGTAACTCCAGCCAAACTCTTCACGCACCGTCCCGCCCACGACCTTCCCTGCCATCAGTGGTAACCCGTGGCTGACACTGAAGCGGAGGTCAGGACGGCACGGTCTTGATGGTGCTTGCATGTTTGCCTGGTGCCTGGGAGAAGGTCATTCGGGCTTGTCATAGATTCTGCTTCATTGGAGTGTTTCTGAGGATCCGAGGGAGATAGGTCTTCAGGCATTCATGATGCCGGCAAGGCAGGAGGGGGCGAGGAATCCTGGAGAAGGGCAGTCAGGCCTGTCCCATAGATGCGCATTCAGGATGTTTCTAGTTACCGGGAGAAGGGCAGTCAGGCATGTCCAGGGAGCGGCAGTCCAGATGTGTTCTTAGTATCCGGGGAGAAGGTCATTTCAGGCATGCCCTGGATGTCGCAGGCTGTGGGTTTCTTAGTATCCTGGAGTAGGTCATCTCATGCCTGAGATTCTGCTTTCATTGGATGTTTTCTAAGCCCTGGGAGAAGGTATTCTGGTGGTGTCGTAGATTGCTGCAGGCATGGATGTTTTCCTAGTGTCCTGGGAGAAGGCATTCAAGATGGGCCAGTATAACATATATATACACTGCATGCAGGTATGTGGGCCGAGGGTCCTGATGAGGTTAGCTGGGCTTGGCCAGAGATAGGGCATTCAGGATGGTTGCGGTAGTCCTGAAGGGGGGGGTCGGGTCAGAGAATGCTGCATTCGTTGATGTTTTCTTAGGGTCCTGAGAGGTTGGTGGGCTGGGCCAGAATGGCGCATTTGGTGAGTTGTCTGGGGGCCGGAGACGTTTTCAGGCGTGAGATGAAGGGCAGTGTATTGATGTGGCCTAAGGCGCTGACTTGACTGATTTCATTCAGGCTGGCCCCTGGATTCTCATTCATTGAGTTGTTCCGAGGGGCCTGGCAGAAGATTTTTGAGCTTGTCTGTAGATACAGCATTCAGTGTGTGATCTCAGGGGCCCGGAATAGGGGATGCGGCTTGTCCTTAGAGATTGCAGTTCTCGATGTGTGCTATGGTCTGGAGAAGATAAGTCATGGCCTGCCCACAGAATTCACAGGGCTGGGAAGGTGTGTCGGGGGGCCTGGAGTAGATAAGGTCAGGCTTTGGCCTTTGATATGCTTCATTTATGTTTTTCCTTGGGTCCGGTAGAAGAGAATTCAGGTTTGTTCCATAGATATGCGGTCATTTATTTGGCCTAGGGGGACTGGGAAGAGATTCAGGCTTGTGCCCATATATGATATTGCTGGCCTTTTATGTCTTGTGTCCGGGGAGAAAGACTATTCAGGCTTGTCCAGAGATTTGGCTGGCTAAGGAGGGTGGTCCTATGTCGCTGGAGTAACAATTCAGGCTATTCCAGATGATATTGCATGTCATGTATGGGCCTAGGTGTCCGGGGTAGTAGAGAATTTCAGTGCAGCTTGTCGAGAGTTTGCTGTCCAGTTATGGTGCCTAGGGGCCTTGGGAGAAGACAATTCAGGCGTAGTCCATAGATATTGCAGTCATTAATGTTTTCCGAGGGCCTGGCGAAGATAATGCATGGCTGGGTCCGAGTGATTGCGGGCAGGAGGTGGTTCCTATGTCCTGGAGAAGAAAAGGCAGGCTTGGGCCATTGATATTGCAGTCATTTAGGTTTGCCTAGTGGGGCCCTGGAGAAGATAAAGTCAGGCGTGTCCATGAGATAGTCCAGTTCATCGATGGGTTGCCTTGGTCCTGAGAAGATAAGTCTGCGTGTCCATAGATATTCGGTCAGTGATGTTTGCCTAAGTGGCCCGAGAGATCATTTCAGGCAGGCCCATAGATACTGATTTTTTTGTTTTTCATTGAGGGTTGTAAGTGCCCGTTAGGGTCCTTTAGGTCCATTCAGGCGTGTCCATAATACGGCGTTCTGTGATTTTTCCTAGTGGCCTGGAGCGAGATCAGTCCATTCACAGGCTTGTCCATAAAGACTGCGTTCATGGATGTGTTCCCTAGTGTCCGGGGAGCAGATCATTCAATTCAGGCTGGCCCAAAATACTACCTGTCCATTGAATCATTGGTGTTGTGTGTCAGTTTTGGGTGTGAGTGGTAGGAGATGCTGGGATAACTGTCGCGGGTAGCATAACTTTAGGCTGCGTGCTGCCCGGGGGATTCAGTTGGGAGGGCAGACTTGGTGACAGTAAGTCACTCCAACAGAGTGTGGTCCTCAGTTGCGGCGGTGGGGGCGCTGGCTGCTGCAGGCTTATAACCTTTCCACACAAGTAGGATGTCACGGGGGAATCTGTGGTTGGCACACAGTTCAGGGCGAAGCTTGTCCGACAGGAACATGCCTGCCTGGACAACGCCTCACCTTCCAGGTACTGAAAAGGGGGGAATTTGCCGTTTTATAAGAGAAGTAGTAAAAGCAATGAATCCCAGGGGACAGGTTAGAGGACTAATGTAACGTCATACCCCCCAATGCCTAAAGATGTAGGATGGAGAATGGGGGGGGGGCCCAGCTGCCACAACACCTCCATGAACTCTCGGAGTGCCCCAGGGTGCCACAAGCACCTCCATGACCTCACTGAAGAGCCCAGGGCGGTCACACACCTCAGTGACCTCGCTGAGTGCCTACAGTGGCGCATACCACATCAGACCTCGCTGGAATGCCCAGTGTCCGGCCACTGCACCTCAGAACCGCGTGGAGTGCCCCAGTGTCTGCCACAGCACCTCCATGACCTCTCTGGAGGCCCCAGTGCTGCCACAAGCCACTTCAGTTGACCTCTCTGGAGTTCCCCATGCACGGCACTAGCAGTAGCGTGACCTCTCGGGAGTGCCCAGGGCTGGGCCACACTGCACCTCCATGACCTCTTCTGGAGTGCCCCTGTGTCGGCCACACAGCTCGCAGTGACCTCGCGGGAGGTCCCCAGTGGTCTGCCACAGCATATCGTGACCTCTCTGAGTGCCCAAGTGTCTGCCACAGCAGAGCGGTGGCCGCTCTGGATGCCCCAGTGGCGCTGGCCTTACACCTCAGTGACCGCTCTGGAGTGCCCCTTGCGGCCACAGCATATCGGTGGCCTCTCTGGAGGGGCGCAAGTGTCTGCAAGAACAGCACGTCAGTGAACCTCTCTGGAAGAGCCCTGGTGTCGGCCACAACACCTCCAATGACCGCGCTGGAGGGGCCCAGGGTGCGAAGTTGGCGGGGGGGGGGAGGGTGGGGGGGTGTATGTGGGGGGGGGGGGGGTGGGGGGGGGGAGTCAGCACCGTCCCTCGCCCCTTCTGGAGTGGGCCCCTGTGTTCTGCACAGCACCTCAGTGACCTCTCTGAAGTGCCCCAGTGTCCTCCAACAGCATCTCGTGACCTCTCGGGAAGTGCCCCAGTGGCTGCCACAAGACCCAATGTCTCGCGCTGAGTCCCAGGGTCTGCCACAGCTCCTCCATTGCCTCTCTGGCTGCCCCTGTGTCTGCCACAGCTCTCATGACCTCTCTGAGGTGCCCCCAGTGTCACTGCCAAGACAGCAGCTCGGTGACCTCGCGGGATGCCCCAGTGCGGCCCATCACTCATGACCACATCGAGTGCCGAGGGCCGGCCACAACACCTCAGTGACCTCGCGGGAGTCCCCATGCTGCCTCAAGCATATCGTGACCTCTCTCTGGAGTTCCCAGTGTCTGCCCACAGCATATCGGTGACCTCTCGGAAGGGCCCCCAGTGTCCTGGCACACAACACCTCCATGACCTCTTTGGGAGGCCCCTTGTCCATTTTAAGACTTTTATGTAATTCCTACGAACAAGTATTGCCAGACTGTTAAGTGCGTATGTCGTGGGGATCTTTCAGTTCAACATGTGATTTTGATTGTGAACTAACGAAACCCTTTTTGAATGGTGTTATACCAAGTGCTGACACTGGGCAATGTTAATGTGTTTGACTTTTTAGATTCGTTGCCAGTTGTTTCTCTTGTTAAATTAACGAGTAACCTTTTGGGAAGTCCATTAAGGAACATTTTATAATCATAATCGTAAGTTAGATTATTTTAGTTATTTTTATCTAATTTTTCATAGTTACTGTCCTACAATTCATCTATCCTTTATTTTTGTTCCATGTAACCACATCGTCCTCTTTTCTTTTATGATAATAGTCTAAATTGTAAACAATATGTTATTTAGACGTCTGCAATCACCTATATGTGTGACGAGACGTAAAACAGAATTCCTTCCACACACACACACACACACACACACACACACACACACACACACACCACACACACACACATCATTACACAATCTGTCTGCAATCACGTTAAGTGGGAAGACGTTAAATTGAAGAACAACAACAACACACTCACACACACACACACACACACACACACACACACACTTTCTCTCTCTCTCTTTTTCTCTCTCACTTTCTACCTGTCCCCCTTTAGTTTCCTATATTTTCTAAAGTTTGCTCACCTCTTGATACTCCCCAAGTTCCCAGTCCAACACACCATTCACTCACAACACATTTAACAATTGGGGACATTTTGAAAGAAATGTTTGCATTTTTTTTTTCTTTTTAAACCTCAGCCTTCTTAATAAGAAAGTGACCTTGTCAAGTGCCTGTTGTTCAAAGCTGGCTGTTCACTTCAGCACAGTCAAGTCGTTATCTGGCCTCCGGCTGGCCAGGTCAGTGCTCTCTCTCAGCACCAGGACACTGCCCGGCCCCATCTGGGGACTGAATGACTTGCCCGGGAGGGATGGGGGTGGGCACTGGGAAGGGAAGGTGTGGGGGGTTGGGGGGGGGGGGGGGGGGGGGGGGGGGGGGGAAGGGGTATGGGGTTGACAGAGGTTGGTCTTCCTGTGAGAAGAGGTGGGTCGTGTTGACAGGTTTTCAGTCCAGGATGTAGGGGAAAGCAAGCCCTCATCCTGTAAATGTTTTGTTTTAGACTTGTATCCAACTTCTCCCTGAAAGCCTAACCAGATACTGGCTCGTGGGGTGTCCTTGGTAAAGACCATCTGTGACAGGAGATGTTTCATGTGTGAGTTTCAGTGTTGGAAGATGAGGTACGTTTAGGTGGCAGCAGGTATGAGATGGTGGTGACTCTTCATGTTATGTTGTTATTTTATTTGCACCTCCATTTTGTCTATGTATTTCCGTTATTCTCTGTGCTTGTCGGTATGTATGTTAGGTGAAAGGGTATAGCAACCAACATCAGCTTTGAGTTATGTAACTGAATCGCTTCTACAGGAGCAAGATTGCCTCCTTGTTGACTTATTCCTGTAACTTCTTCCTGTCTCATTTCAGATTTTTGTTTGATGATTTATTTATTTATTTTCTGTTTACTTTTTTTTTTTCTTCCTTTACAGCAAACTGCCTCCTACAGACTTGCGCAAGAGATAGGCTTGTTGTGACATAAGAGGAGACTATGCAGACATGTGTGACCTTGCATTTTTACACCGATTTTGTGTGTGAATCAGAAAACAAGGAGTGAGGAAAGCAGTACTGGCGTGGGGAAGGAATACTGAGGTAACCAGTGTTGTAGTTGGGTGGTGTGTGTGGGGGGGGGGGGGGGGGGGGGGGGGGGGGGGGGGGGGGGGGTAGAAGGTAGGGGGAAGCCTAGAAAGTTGCTTCTTTTCCCAGGGGATGAGGAAAAGAAGACCCGTTTCTGTCAGGGACGAATCTGCAGTGATGTAGAGTGATAGTGTCTGGTCATGATACAGACCCAGTCACTGCCAAGGAAAAAGGCAGTTCCTGTAGTGAGACCTGTTATTGTCACAACTTTCCTTTGGTCTGCAGTAGCTGTAGTTTGGGTGAAAGAGGTGCAGGATATCCTGTTTGAAGTTGCGGGCTGGGACCCATGTTTTTTCTGCGCTCAGCGTAGAGCAGGTGGGCGACAGATGGGGTTGTGAAAGATCTTGTTCATAAGGGGGGTGAGTTATTTGTCTACATTGATCTGTGGCATATGGTCTGTTTTGTGTGTGTGTGTGTGTGTGTGTGTGTGTGTTGAAACTGTCATTGCATGTGTTAGTGTGTGTGAATGTGTCGCTGTGAGTGTGTGTGTTGTATGTTGAACTAACTTGAAGCTGTCATTGTGTTTGCACCCCAATACATATATGTGTCACT